>JAHZNH010002179.1:0-26915 GCA_027744355.1 Tyrannoseira gladiata
CACGATCGGTTCTAGGATAAGGTCTTGTTGTGGAGATTCTCGTTCTAAAAGTTTTCTGGTTCAACGGATTAGTTTAGAGATCCAAAGGGGAAATGCTGCCTGCGTCTTAGGGACTTTCCCGGACAACATCCCCATGGACGAATTATTTTATATTTTATAGTTTTCTTTAATTTTTTCCTTGTATGATTTTATTTTGCGGAAAGTATCAATAAAGGTGTAACCTTAAAATTCATTCATTCCATAATGATTATATTTTTTACCTTTCCCAATAATACACCAGTTGATCAAGCGGTACAAATACACTTCCTTTGTTTTGTTGGGATCCTTATCTCTGATATGCACTGCATGAGCTGAATCGTGAAATAAACCTGATAAGAACACAGCTAAAATCACAGTGATTATGATGGGAGGTCCCACTCCCACGGTTAGTGTCATTTTTGAATTGTATGGATTCTCGAAATTATTCCTGATTCTTAGGTTAGCACTATTGCTTCAAAATAAAATAGTATTTTCAAAATGTGTCAACTTCAACTGCTCTCAGAAAATCCGTTCTTACGAAAAGTGCAAACTTGTTCAAGAAATGTGTAACCCACCGTTGTTATTAGCAATGATGCCACATGCTGCCTAGGCATGAACAAAGAATCAATAATGTCACCATTTCCCTTGACAAAGCGAAAAAGTATGATATTGATAAAGGTTGTAGCAGCATTTAGAGTTAGTCTTAGAAGGTCAGGCCAATTAAAAAATCACCGAATGGTCAACTGACTTCAAAACTTTATAGGTTGTCTAAAAAGCTAAATCCTAGATGGGCATTTTCCGGGAACTGATTGTTCACGCTGCAGCAAATCCCGGTGCAACCAAGCGATTGGACTTCACCAAGACCAAATATGATCAGAGTACATTCATCGGGAGGTACAAGTACTTCTTCAGTATCACCAATCCCATCCGTCTTCTGGACAGCACAGAAACGATCCTGCGTTCCCAGGATATAGTGAATCGCTACAAGTTTGAGAAACTTACTATCGCCATTCATGATCCTTTTCTTAAATTGCTTTTTCCAACCTTACGTTATCTCATTCTGATTCATTTTCAGGAAGGGAGAAAACTTCCCTAACCTCACGGAAGATGATCTTTGGATGGCGAGCACCATTTATGACACACACATTCATCCCGTCACTGAAAAGATTATTCCCTTGGTTGGTAGAATGGCTGCGCAGTGCCCAATGAACACCTTCATTATTGGATCCATGCTCATTTTCTACAAGTAAATATGCGTGTTATGCCTATGAATTCTTTACTTTCATTTTAATGGCATGTGGAAAAAGTGGATCCAGATGAACTCCAGCCAGCCCTCGAGTGACATCAAGGAGTCGTTGAAATCTTATGTGATGGCTGTGTCACTCGCGCTCACATCGTCGGTGGCGATAAGCAAAGCCGCCGCCAACTTCAACAGACTAGTCCAACGATTAGTTCCCTTTGGCTCCGTTTGCCTCTCTCACTGCTTAAACATTCCTTTGTCTCGCGCATCGTAAGTTCAAAAGTACTTTACAGATTTTGGCTTTAACTGGTGACTCCATCTGATATAAGCAGACAATTAAAACTCAATGATTTAAATACATTACTCGTTCATTCAGAGAGCTTAGAGAAGGGATAACGCTTTGGTACGAGGGCGAGCCAGTTGGAAAGTCCAAGAAATTCGCGAAGAAGGCCATAGCAAACGTCATAGTATCCAGGATAGCATTTGTCGCTCCCCACATGACCTTCATCCCGTTTGTCATGACCACATGCGCACCATTCTTCAGGAAGAACCCGTACCTATCAATTCCTTTTCAGCTAAGCGCTTCCGGAATCTTGCTGTTCTTTGCCACTCCTATGGGATGCGCGATCTATCCTCAACGTACTTTTGTACCAGTGACGGAACTGGAGCCTGAAGTTCAGGTTATACAACTTTCTAACTACCAATTTCAAGTTAATCGTCTCTCATTACCCCAGTGTCAACACTGTCAACCAGCCCCTGAAAAAGTTAATTTTCATTTTACAGGAACAGCTCAAGAGATTGAAGAAGCCCCCAAAGGTTGTTTATTACAACAAAGGATTGTGAAGTGACACTTTTTGATCACTTTTTGACGCGCTCATCATTTTCATTTTGTGAGTTAAAATTATTTGAAATGCCCATTCAGTCATGTTTACAACCAAGTAAAACCGAGCGAGACATTCTTTTCTGACACCAAAAGTACTTTTCCTACATCAATATTTTAGCCCACATTTCTCTGTATCTGCCGTAAACCGAACCTATTTACCAATAGTAAGTAAGCGACGTTTTTTTCACTTATCAAAGTTAATTTCGCACCTACGAAGAAATTTAATGCTTCGAAGTGTCTTAGTTTGAGGTGGAGATTGGATGGAACACAATCCATTCTAGCGTTTTAGCGCTAACGCATTACATTTGTTCATGCATTCCTAGGCATTTTCAACCAAGGGTTGTACAGTTATGCTTTCCGTATATTCCATGGAATTTCTCCGGACATTTCCGAGAACATGCTTTATTCGGAGTCAGATGTAGTAATAAAACCATAGCTTATGGATCAGCTTATGTTTACTTCCTTCCTTCATGCTTCCCGAGTTTTTTCTACGTCCTTGTCAAGGAACATATTACTTTCCCTTTCATTATAAAAATGATGGAGTTGTTCAACTTCATAAAATAGTTAAAGTTAAAAGTGTTAAGGGTTCCTAATAGCACATCAAACCCTGGAGGAGCTAACATCCAGAATGCCAATAACAACTTTGCTCGGGCTGAGCTTCGGGGTGTTCCCGTGCTTGTTGGTAAGTTTGAGCTAAACATACGTATTCATTAACTCGAGTATCCTTCAAAACGAATAGTGACTTAATAATCCAGCTCAATTTTTGGAATTTCAGTTTGGCTTCATCATGCTCCTCTCTCTCCTCATGTGTGAGTACATTGAGGAGTATGTCGCAAAGCATTTGTGTGCCTGGAAGAATCGCAGAAGAAGAGGACTCCGGAGCTTTTACAGAGGTAATGAATGCATAAAAATCCACACTTATCATTCCTTGATTATTTAACTAGATGAATATTTAATATTCAATGTTAATTTCCCGTTCGTGTTCTACTTAATGTTTCCCCCAGATTTCAGAGACAGACGCAGCAACGGTCGGGAAGGTGGGGCCCGTCCACGAGCGTACTTCATGACAGGGGGAGCGGCTGCCACTGTTGGGTGGGATGATGATGATGGAGCACCACCATCTCTTCTCCCTTATCCCCTCCCAACCGCACCTCCCCACGGAGAGCGACACAACATGTACGGTGCTCAATCTTCCTCAGATTACTCCTTAATCACAGCAAACGATCCACCTCCCAGCTACGAGGAGTGTGTTCTCCCCCGCATTCGACAAAGCAATACTGGTGACAGCCTCACTTCCAAGAATGAAACGGACGCAGAAAATTCGCATCCTAAGAGGGGCTCCACTTCCAAATCGTCGAAGAAATCTTTGAGAAAACCGTCCTCCCCAGAAAAGGATTAGGCCACAAGTCATACGCTTTGGAGGAGAAGGATGTAGAGCTCCACTTAAACGAATGGAGTTTAAAACGTCTCTCATTATGCGGACGGGTGCATTAAACATTTACTTGTTTATCTATGCCCCAATAAGTTCGAACTCGATCGCATTTACTTGTGTATGCCTTCAAAACAACGAGATTTTGTTACGATCTATATTTCAGAGTTTATATATCCACTATCCTTTGATGCCAAGTGCAAGTGACTCATTAATTTCCTCCCTAGGTCGGATTTGACACTTTACGCACTTTTAAATGAATTATGTGTTGTTAAACACCCGTGACACGATCCTCCATCGACTTCATATCCCATCCTCATTTTTGGTTGGCAGGTTGCGTGAAAAACTTGAATCCTGTCCAATTTCAATTTGTTCTCAAAAGCCTCATTGCCCACTGCACTAAACCGCAAAAATGTTCACATTATGCGGGTTTTCGTAATTGTTATATCTTCTGTCAGCAAGTGTTGTTAGCGGGATGAGATCTATACTATCTATCAATGATTACTAGTATTTACTTACGTATGAGGAGTGGTGTCCATCTGGTTTATGTACTTACTTTTTAACGGAAATATGTAGTTCATGACCTATTAAAACCATCTTCCTTCACTCTCCTATCCTTCAAAATATGTGGAAGCGATGAATGTGGCAATTTAGCTTCAAATACGTAAAAAGAGAATCTTGGAAGCTTCTTCTAGAGCTGTCTGTATATAAATATTTATTACATGTTATTCTCTTCCGGTCAAACAAGTTGTTGGTTAAAACTAGAATGCAAAATAATCAACAAGCTCTATTTTCCTCATCGTATAATGCTGCAAAAGATCGGCATATATGCTGATAGTTATAAAAAGTACGCATACCTATTCGGTGTTCCGTTACGTGTGTCTATCTATTTCAGAAAGTATACTAAAACAAATGCACTGTATTCATTATCACTAGTCCATTCAATATGGCTACCCAACAGTTCATTCAGACGCAGAAACTGTCTATGCAAAAATATTTAATAGTTTAAATTGAATTAAAATAAAGCGAGATTATGGTTGACATTTATGCATTATTTTTATTTGTGTGTCTCATTTTCTCGTCATAGCTCGATATTGAAACTGAAAATGATATAGAGAGTTTCCAAATATTCCTGAGAATTTTTACCGTAATAATAATGCTTTTCTTATCCAATCATCAGACAAGTAAAAATTGTAGAATGGATTTGTATCGTAGAAGATCCAGTGTTTATGAACAGTCACTCCGAGGTCTTGTGATTATCGATGACGTAAGATTGAAAACCTGTTTCATTCTTCAAGATCAAGTCCAGGCAGGTGAACTAGATCATATATATATACGCAATTTAAATGCGAATCCATATTTTTTATACATACCTATCTTATTTACCCTCATTGCAAAAATGGTAAAATCTGAGGAGGTAAACAAATCAAGAATCGATCCAGTTTACTATATCATATATACACTAGTCGATCACATAAATGGGAGAGGTTAAAATTGCAAACTTTCCACAAACGTCTGCAGTTTATTTCGTTCCAACGTTAAAATGTCTGTTTTTTATCAAGGAAGTTTAGTTCTGCGGGTGTCCCTATTCTTTTGCTTGTTCCAGTTTCAGTACGTAAACTCGCAAAAGGAACGCCAAATTAAGGATATCAAAGCAGGTAAGCTGGTACACACAGCAGATTCATCATACGATCATACCATTTAATTGTAGACATTCTCAAGTTATTTCGTACTCTTGCTCTCTTGGAAAAGGATTTCGAAGCTCCAAGATCATATTCAACGACTCCGAGTACGAGCCTCTCCTTCCCAAACCCACGTTCCTGCCTACATCGACTCAAGCCCCTGAATCAAAGATATTATCACCTTCCTTTCCCAAGCCAACAGACAAAACGAGGACGAAGCAGGTTACGACTGCACCAAATGGAAAGCCAAAAAAGCCATCAAAGGTGTCTCCTCCAAAAGCACCGTCACAAATTAAGCAGCGGGAAAATTCAACTCCAAAACCGAGTCCACCTCCATTGGAGCCAGTGATCAGCGGTGGGTTTTATGGCTTTCGCATGAAGGAGCAGACACCGTGAGCAATCGATGCATTAGACCGAGATATCACGACCAGACGAACATTCATTAGTTCCAAATTAAGTTGAATCATTCATTTATGAACCTTGTGCACTTTACACGTGTGCATGCCTTGCAAATTACTACATAAATAGTTCGTTATGTAAAATTCGTGCCGTTTCGATTTCACGGCTTGACATGACAAGCCAGAAAACAATGAATAATATGGTTGGTTAAGCACCCATCAAAACACCTCATCTTTTCTCCGCGAACACCGAAAATCCTGAAACCCATCCAACTTTTCCCACCGCCTCCTACATCAACAGACGTCCGCTTCGAATTTACGAGTTTATTCCTGAAGCCATATCAGTTGGCTTCTGTACAATGGCGATTTTCAAACATTCTGTATTCTTGTCCATCTGTGTCTGGTGTTTTTTCTCGGAAATAAATAGAATTTGAAAAAGCAAATCCTCCACAAACTTCAGTACAACTGGTTTTTCTTCAAATTCCTTTGAGGAAGTCATGACCCACAAAAGTCTGCATATTTCAAATTGAATAATCGCTCTATCACTTCCTCAAGGTTTCCGCTTTCCCTGAAATGCGGGAAAATGAAGGCTTTTTCCCAATGCAGTTATTTTCGTCCCATTTGCATGAATTTCTACATATTTTCAGCTTCATGGTTAATTAGAAATGCGCATTGGGTGCGACAAGGCTACAAATCGTTTACATTACATACTTATGTTGCACTGATAACTGCCCTTTGAGTATATTTTTATTTTTGGTCTTGCTCTCCCATTTACCGGGCCAAATTGTGTGAAAGGGCATTAAAATGCGATTTGAAATAGCACATTCAGGGAAAATGCGAATGCTAATCACTCCGCCTAAAAACTTGATCCCTTTCTGACGTGTGAGTAGTGAGTGGATTAGGCGTTATAAATGATGCGCTCGGAAATTTTTGATCCAGGTCCAAAAATACTTCCCGCGAGTAGAAAGTAGCTCTCATTCTTTCGGTAGGGATATCGAGTCATTATCAAAATTGTTCTTCCTTCATCATCAGCAGGACATCACATCACCCTTCCGAAGAAAATCTGAGTGAGTGAGTGGATGACTGGGATCGTTTTCAGGGAAAAAGCCGTGACAGGAGAGTGATGCATACCATCGAGATGGAAAACGTTAATTTGCCGCATTCTCTCCACAGATAAAAATCAACAAAGATTTAGTTGTCGGGAGGAAAGATTTAGTTTTACTATTGTGTTTTGTTGTATCCCCTCAGCCTATTCTTCCGCACATGCATTGAGGATGAGAGGGCAAAAAGGAGGAGCAATTGCACGTCTAATTTACCGAGAAAAATAGATAGGCAAACAGGATTTAGGTTTGCGGGTCGCGAATCCAATTTTTCAGGATTATAGTGTTCCACCAACCATAAACCTATTCCACCTTCCGCCCCAACTCCCAAAGCAGTGCCCCTAGTAGTACTCATCTGGAGATGTAATACGAAACTGTTGTCGCCAAAACCATCTCAAATCTCAACCCAATCTAATACAATGTATTTTGATGCTCATTCTTGCATTTTTATTTCACCGAGATAGTAATAATTTGCTATATCCCCTATACACAGGTTTGGTCCTCCAAAGTAAATATTTGGATAGCTTTCCCTCATTTAGTCCATCCTTTCCCATGAAATTCTTCCATTTCTGTCATGCCACCCCACCACGCCAGGCACTTTTGCTAAAAAATTAATGCTTCTGATTGATTATAATGATATGCGTGTATACATTATACTTGTATATCCCAAAAGCCGTATGCACGCATGACTTGCTTTGCCCCAACCTCAGTCGTGTGAATCAATTTCCCCTACAACTCATGTGAGTAAACATGTCATTCATTTTTCATACTCGTCGATGTCCTTCCCTTAGCAAAAACCTGGTGTACTCCACTACTCCACTCCTCTCGGGAAGAAGTGAATGGTGTAAATGAAGCGAGAGTGATTTTTTTTCTGTGTGCTAGGAAGCTACACGATATTATTAGCATGTCAAGAGAAAGCAAACAAAAGTAATAATTAAATACCACAATAGACGATTGCATTCATTGCTATTCCTCGAAAAAAAGCCATCGCGCCCACCAGGGCACTGATTGAGGACGGCCAGATTCGAGAGGAAAGACTCGACTCCAATTACAACGTCAACCCAAGACAAGAGGAAATAGCGGCTAAAGTACTGATGTGGGGAATTGAATACTAGATTACAAGGATGCCAATACCTGTCACGCTCATTGAGAAAGTTTCACTGGGAGGAGGACTACTACTTATTGCTAGAGGCGGAATGTGGAGTGGTGAATATACCACAGGAAGAATTTGTTCTTCTCTCTCTCTATTTTCTTCTTTATCTTCACCTTTTTGGATAATTAATTGCCTTTTTCTGCCTCACTAGTGAAACAGAGGCCAAATCGGATTGTCATTCCTGTAAATAAATTATCGCACTACCCCGAGGAACAAAAGAAGTTACTTGCATTAGAGTAAGTCAGAATGTATGCACAATACAATACATATTTCTCAAAGAGGTTTTTGCGATGCAGGCAGCACACCTCTCCTAAGTAACTTTTGTACAACTACTTACAGCCCTTTTTCTGGAAGTAGGGCGGCATTGATTTCGGCATAGTTAATGGTATTCAGATTCAGATCTGTGTACCTCACTCTCCTTCTGTCCAGGGAAATTTTCCCCGAAAACCCTTCAATTTCCCTGCATGAGGATCATGGGGACCGGCAGAACGTGAAGGTTTTGCACTTATACAATAGCATAACCTTCTTTCTTTCTCCTTCTACTACTTATTTACCTAACTCCCATAAAAACTTCCGGCATTCTCACCATTTTCCTCTGGAATGGTTGCAGTATCCACCATGCATGGTTGTTGTGGGCTTTCTTCCTCCTCCTCCTCCTTCTTTTTTTGGCAACTTTCTCTTCACAAAAACAAAATCCGCACGTTTGCTATCGCATCATCCGCATTATTCAGCCAGACTTTCAGACCCATTCCAGCAATTTTCGGATTACAATACACTATACTAGTTTAGATGCTTGCTAGATCAGCTCAGATCTCGGATCATAGACCTTTTTTTGTGTCCATGAAGGGAGCGCATCCTTGGATTTTGGATTCTTTTTTATTCGGTTGCTCTCTCTTTTTTCTCTCTATTCTTGTTAACGAAAATGGTGGTGAGAATAAAAGGGGCATTTTCTGCTGAAGCGTTCCATTTATGAAGTCTGCAGAACGAATAATATGAAATTTTTCGGGAAATGGTGTGTCAATTTTCATTAAGCTCACTAAGTAAAAAAATAGGTACCATTTTGCTCACTCTCTCCCCAAATATCATCCCAGGAGGTCAAAGATTTTCTGGGCATCTGCTCTTTCCTCCGAATCCTAATGCAAGTAAGAGCCATACCCATTAAGACTTAGGAGGTCTATCCATTAACGAGGACTTTTTATCTAGCTTTTGGATGGACCATATCCAGAATAAAATTCTGGGGAAAAGAACCCCCATTCCCTACCTCCCTTCCCAGATTAAAGATTTATGAAGTACGCAAACGATTTTTTTTATTTTTGGGTGATTTAAGTAGATTTCAGCCAATTGCGCACTGATTTTTCCCCTTTCGTCATTTGGAACATATTTAATTTGACATTTAAATTGGTTCATCTCATCATTGCTAGTACTAATTGGGTGAAGTCCTAGAATTCTATATTTGGGATATTTACGTCAAATCGAAATCTTACTGTGAACCTTCCCCTTTCCGCTTCCACTCTTTCGTCATCATGAGAACTTAACCAGAATGTCTCTTTCCCTCATAAATAATTCCACGCATCCTTATTTATTTCCATCCGTCATTTAATCATCATCGCCGTCATCACTGGATCTTTGCTCTTTTTATTCGGTGCTCTGATTCGGTATCCAGTATCCAGTCCATGACGAGGTTCATGCTGGGAGTGGTGGCGTCACGAGTCGGGATCTGTTCTCGATCCTCAAGCTCCTCAGTAAGGTTGATCCTTTCCCTTCTCGTTATATTTGTTGCCATCTTCATCATCATCACCACCATCTTGGTTAACGTGATCAATTCCCGATTCTCATGATTGCACAGAAAGAGCTACCTATTTACGTCCAACTCTAATTCCAATTCCGTCATAAAAGTCTGAGTTGAGCAATGCAAAGGCTCAGAGGAGGAAGCATTTCCTAATAAAATTTAGAGCCTAAAATAAACCCGCATCCACATCACATCACATCTCTTTCACCAATCGAGTTACCAGCTACAACCTCCATCCATTCATCCATTTCTATCATCGGATCATCAGTCTTAAAAAGCACCAGATATCGTTTCGTTGGGTTTTCCTCCTCTTGTTCCCGTCGTCGTCGACTAATCCGACTAACTACAACGTGATCTTTCCTCGTTTATGGGATATTTATGGATTAGATGCATGATCATGAGACGATGATCATGATGATGATGCAACATGAGTAATCCTCCTTTTTTTATTCCCATTTTCAAAAAAAATACGACCGATTTTTCCATCCTTCGAAACAAAACAAAGCGTAAAAAATTTTATACGACTCGACCATAAAAAAACTTGATTGCTGGCCCGTTCTCTTCTTCCTTCGTTCGTAGTAACGAGCCAAGTAAAATATTTTTCAAAAAGAGAAGATAAATGGAAAGTCGCAGAGAATTGCATCACGATCGCGATCCTTTATCCCCGAAAAATTGAAGTAAAGCCTGTCTCCGTGAACTGATCATCATACTGATCATAGTGGGAATCCACTGAACTGGACAGGAGAAGGATGGAGCTCTTTGTTCTTGTTCAGATTAGATAATACGTTGGACCTATGAAACGACCTAACTTTATCCATGTCCTCAGGCTAGGCCAACTTTCCCGGACTTGTGTTGGCGGGGAGCTTTGCTTACATATTCGGCTTTCTACTTTTTGACCGTTCATCGATTATCACACAAAAGCCTCATCAAATAGCTAT
Source organism: Tyrannoseira gladiata (assembly GCA_027744355.1). Taxonomy (NCBI): domain Eukaryota; kingdom Metazoa; phylum Arthropoda; class Collembola; order Entomobryomorpha; family Entomobryidae; genus Tyrannoseira; species Tyrannoseira gladiata. The sequence continues at coordinate 10,631 of JAHZNH010002179.1, forward strand.
GGGCACCTGCACCCCTTAATATATGGAATCGTTCATTTCTCCTTTTCCATCTCCGGGCTCTGGGCCCAAAACGAGCTGATGAGCTGCCTAAATGCCTATCTACTACTACTACTCCACTCCGCCAAACGGAAACCTGATCCGGTCTCTGACTTTTTTTCTCGGCATTTGAGTAGCGGAGTAGCTTGGCTTGTACTTTTTACCTCTTCTTTCTTAAATCCATTAACCTTAACGATGTCTTCATCAACAACTTCATTGCAAAAAGCTTTCTCGTTTCATTTTCTCTTCCTGAAGACACTCCCATTACGATAGGATATCAGACTACACCACGCAGTAGTATTTATGCCTTGTCCATCCACAGGAAGTCATACACAATACATGATAATAGTTTCATCATCCTTCATAAGTCCCACGGGTAGGAGTAGTAGTGGAGGAGTTGGAGTGGAGTGGTTGTGGCACACACTCGATTGGAGAGATTGGCACCTTGGCACGTCTTCCATTGCTAGATTTCTTTCAAAAAAAATTATTTACCTTGCCTTTCTTTCCTCAGCTATAAGTCATACACACGTCAGCACTATCATCACCATCAACATCATCATCACCATTACCACCACCGATATCCCATGGCCCGATTTCCCTCCTTCGTTCCCGTGACGTTGCTTCTTTTGTCTGAAAATGGAATTGGATCCTCAAGAAAGTCGACTTGAGTCGATACGATCCATCTCGAACGAAGCAAAAAAGCAAAAGATATTATTGATTTGTAGTTTCCATCAACAGAATTACTACTCTTCAAAAAGGAAGGATGACTCGTGCTCGTGTCTGAAAAGAAAAATTGGCGAACACATGGTATACATTACTACTCCCCACCCCAGTTTAGAGTGGAGAACAAGTGAGCTGTTATAAAAGATGATGGAGGACTCCCAAAAAACCCCAGGAAAATGTGAGGAGATGATGCCACATCGTCCGCCGTTCAATCAACCGAAATGCGGTATAAAAAATGAGAAGACACATTGAAAACATCTGCGGTCAAACCGAACCCACAAAAACTGACTCACTCACTCTCAACTCAAGTCTCAAGTCGTCACTCCAAAAAGGTTTTTATTTTTGCAAGGGAAAAAATTCGCTATATTTTTTGCATGGAATATCTCCGAAAAATGTATAAAATTTAAATGAGCAGCTCAAACTTGAGCTTTCATAAGCCCACTCCACTCTTCACTCGGCCAGAGCAAAGCACGGATGCCAAATTGGCCACGAATATTTTTTTATGGATTAAATGTTTTGGACGGGAAATGTTGTGCATTATGCTTTTATTATGCATTCCGGACTTCAGCTTGAGTCTTGAGTGGTGCGGTATCGGCGCGGGGACGGTGAGAGGAGAAAAAATTCTCATTTTTTATGCCCATGTTTTTCCAATCCACCTTCAGAATAGTGCCGGGCTTTCTCTCACTCAAGATGTATTTCAAGTGGCACTTTGTCCGCTCATGGCCATACTTTTACGAGAATGTTAATAACGTGCCGACATCGCCGAAAAATAATAATGTCTTTGTTTCTCAACCGTGTTCCCCCTCCCAACCTAGAGAAACCCGCCGCATAATTCACGCTGTAAAAAATGCCGGAAACATAAAAGACTCTTTAGTAGTTCCTCAGTCTCGCCCAAAGTCAAGTCAAGCCAAGCCAAGTGACTTGACGCGACTCGATCTTTCCCTTTTTCCTTCCATCCCATTGAGGAGAATGCATGCATAAACAACAAGGTGAACCGGGAGGACTGGAACAAGGCCTCCTCCTTCAGGAGATAAAGTCGGGGGAAAAGAACAATGAAAGGACCTCGAGCTGGCAGAAGGACTCCTAGACTTGAAATGATGCGAGCCCTTGAGTTTAGAGCAAAAGTCTCGATCATATCATGTCTCATCCAGGATTACTATTGCATGGAAGTATCATTGTCCATGGGAAAAGCACACTCCAGAAGTGAGCTCGTGCTCTTGCTAGTAGCAGCTGGATAGGGAGACCTTGATTCATAAAAAAGGGAAGATCGTAAACCAAGTGCACTTTTCCCATTCTCTTCCACAATTCCATCGTCATCATCATCGTGTCTTCCCCACAGTGTCCTCCTCCTCCTCCTCCTCAAGTGGGCTTCGCAAAAAAGGAAGGTTTAATCCAGCAAAAAAAATATTCAGCATTATTCCTTATCCTTATCTTTTCCCCTATAGCCACGTTATTGCATACTATCTGTAAGTAGGAGCAGCCGCTTCGTCGTTAAAAAGTAGTTTATGTACAACTACATACAACACTACTTTTTTTTATTCATCTCCTCTTCCTCTTATCATCATCAGTATCATCATCATCATATCGTTCTTCTCATCACCTCAACTTTTTTTTCAGGAAAAAATCTCTATTTTCGCTCCCGTATCAAGAGACAAAAAAAGTTTCTCTGTTCCCAGTTCCCACTTGCCCAAGTCAGAGCAGGCCAGACCAAGCCAAGCATGTTAGCCATGGTCCTTTAGTTCAGGATCCACGGAGAGAGCGTCTTCACTCGTCTGTCAGACACAGAGCTGTTGAGATCTCCGTCGATAAGTAAGTAAGTGAGTGCGGAAACAAGGAAAAAAATCTCTCGTGGAGTATTTAGGTTCTTCTCCTCTGCTTAGATTTTCGGGTGAAAAAGCGAAAGCACATGGATCAACATCAGCACTAACACCAACCAGCGATAACCTTTTTTTCTCACGAATACAATACATTACATTTCAATACATTAGGCAGTTCTCGATTGTGCCTCCTATCTCCAGATAAAATTTCAGCATTTTCCTTCGCATCACCTTTTCGGTTTGCGAAAAATTCCGTATCTAAATCTAAATACTTCGCATGGTTAGCAAAAGTGAGGTGGACACATCAGATCGACATCGATACCTAAAAGTGCGGCTTTTTATTCGTGACTCGATTCGTGGAGGTCTTCGAAAAGGAGAACCACCAAAGTATTTTCGGTAGGTCGGTCACTAGTTCAGTTGGTAAGTATTTAACTTCGTCCTTCTTCTAAATATTACTTTGCTCCCATCAATTCTGTTTACTTTAGTAATTCCTACTTAGCTCCGATTCCACTGGACTGGGAGGGCACTGTTTAACTAAACTCCAGGAAGCATTCATTCTTCTTATTTGCATTGCGACACGAACCCCAAACTATGCAAAAGTTTAGGTCATCATATCATCGTGGAGAGAAGAAACTTTGCATGAAAATCGCGATCGCTGCCTTGCATTCCACCGCCACCATCACTACTTTCCTGGACATATCTCAAGGGAAGCTTTGAACTAAGACCTCAACATTGCTTCTCTTAGGTAGTCCCCCAGTTCTCAGGCGAGAAGCACGAGTTTAATCCGAAAGCTTTTAAAAGCTCTGCAAAGAACTCTGCATGAAACGACATATAATTTTCCCCGGAAAGTACCAGCAGTACCCCAACAACCACCACCACCACCGATTATAATGCCGCACTCACTCCAACCGCTCCAACTCCAACTCAAAGCCTTTTTTCCTTAGGACACATGTATTTCTTTTTTTATAGCACGCATGTATGCATCCATTATTGCTGCCTAGTAGTACTAGTAGTATTTTTTCTTTTCGCTCCGATACGTAACGATACAACATTATTATTATTATTGCTTTATAGTGAAAATGTGCTCGAGACTGACTCACTGAACTGCTCTCTTCTTTGATTCCCTTTTTTACAGCGGTCCTCCTCCTATTCTCCCGATTTTGCAGTATTTTGTATAGGCATAGGCCGCTAGATACATTCATTTCACCTTGGAATTTTCATAGAGGCACGGCATATGCATTTCAACTCCAACCCCAAGTCAACTCAGTCTTTTTTATGCTTTGCTTTGCTTGGGCTCGGATCGGATCAATACTTTTCCTGGTTTTGTAGCGTGTTCGGAGCGGGATTTTTGCTGCGCGTAGTGAAAAAAATACTAAACCAGCCAGCCAGCCTGTGTTCACTCACTCACTCACGTTTATTAGTTGGTGCTGGTGAACTGGTCTGGTCTTCGTCTACTTCTACATGCTCACAATTCCCTTGGAAAAAAGTACGGCACAGCAGAACCAGATCCAATTCCAGACCCCTAATTAGTCCCCACCAGCAGCAGGAAAAAATTATCTTTAATATTATTTTTTTGGAAAAAATATTAGTTTTGTCCCCACCAAAAGAGGATGAGCATTAGACTCCTTTGTCGGTTCAGGTTCCTCTGGAATCATCAGGATCGGCGTGATGGCCCGTTTGTGGAAGTACCCGCGGAAGGTTCTAGTTCGTAGGGAGGAGGAGGTGGTTAAACAGTGCTCTGGGTCCTTAATTCCTTGATCATGAGTCGGAGCCAGTGAATCTGAGAATTGCTCCGCGAATCAGACGCTTTTTTAGTTCTCCATGTTTTATTTTTGCTCTTCATCTCTGATAATAATACTTTTATCCCGGTTGAATAATGTAGAAGAAGGAAGAGAATTGGATTGGAGTGGATGATACATCGTCCATCATCAGCAGCATCGCTCCCGAGTGAGGAAGAATATGGCCTTGTTTCACAATAAATAATAAATTTTTATGCAAAAGAAGAAGAAAAGTTTTCTTCCAGGGAGAGAAACAACATTTCCAGTATTCCAGAGTCTACTACTACTACTATTCTCAACGACCTAACGTCTTCTCTTCAAAGTCTTCATTGGGAGATCCAAGAAAACCGGCTGATCAATCAGAATCAGAAGTTTTTGAATTGAATCCTTGACCATCCAACCAACAGCAATGGAGTCCCACAAGACATCTCAATTTACAATCATATCATTGGCCTACACGATGGCCGACATAAAGTGAAGTGTGCAATAATAAGTTTCCCTAATAGAAGGCAACAGGAGCCTGAGAAATAAAGAAGCAATAAGTAACCCCCTTTTTTGCTCAGGTGTTTTGGAGGGCATTCGAGAGGATAACTGTAATTTTTGCCTGGGATAAGTGAAAAAGAGTCAAGTCATCACTACAGTCTGGGAAAAGCATCATTAAAGGATATAAAATCCATAATTAAGTACTAATAATTTATTTCTGAGTCTGTGATGGTATCATCGTATGCCAGTGCTGCCGTCATGGACAAGGTTCTGGGACCTATACTTTTCTTCCTGGGCGGCATGGTTGTCGGCAGCACCCTGGTAAGCATAACTTTCTTTATTGTACTTATTACCTAAAGCAGGAAATAATTACGGAGTTGTCGAATGAGCAAAATGCTTCATCTACAATATTAATGGGGTAACGCCTCCCCAATATATAAAAAAGTCCCTTTGGAATTTGGACTTGGACTGATTACCTTTATATTAGTGACAGTAGGCTATTCGTCTTCTCTCACTTCAGGGAAAGCTACTAAAAGTCACCTTTCAACTCCTCAAAGCTGTAATTTTCTCAGCTATGGATAGTACTATTAAGTATTGATACTGCATAAAAATCTATTCCGTTTAACTTTTCGAGGTTTATTCTATTGATTTGATTTTGGCGAGCAGAAATCAATTTCCCTAGGAAAGCTCGAGGCTTGTTTCTCTAAACTATTCATATTTCATTTCGACCGACATGCATAAATGAAACAAAATGATGACGTATGTATTGTATGTGATGTTGCGAAATCATAAGTATGAGTTCCACTGGAAAAGGGAGCGATCAGATTAAATAGATAAGGAGAAGCCAGGGGAAAATGCCGACAATATAAAAACTTGGATACCGAATTCGTGCATGTACTACTTACTAAATACATAAGTAGGTACCCACTTTCCCCTCTCGTGAAGGAACAAAGGCAACGTGAGAGTAAGTAAAGTTGGATCATTACTTAATGGCGATGATGATTTGCTATAGAAAGATATCGCCACTGCGAACTGCGGTACAATATAATGAACCGCAGAAGCAAAATGTAACAAAAATTGGTCCGTTCGTGTTCAATTCAGAAATTGCTTTGAAGCGTGTTTTACAGTGCGGGGTAATTGCACTGAGGGCGTAGGTAGCTGAGGAAGAATTATTGTTGTGTAACTAGCATCCAATATTAGCTCAGGGTATAAGCCTCGCCTCAGGAAAGAATGTGATATGTGAAGCGGACCTTGCTGATTTGTGAAGCCAGCCACAGACCAGAGGGAAATGAAATGAATGAGTTATTGCATTATTTATTGCCATCTGTCAGTCGCCGCAAAACTGCATTCATTCGTTGCTGGGAAAAATTTCGCTATTTTTGGCTATAAATTCCCATTTCCTTCCGTGCTTTGCGGAGGTAAAAACTCATTTTCAAGACATTTTTCTCTCGGCAGGAATAGCCTTCCATTTCTGATTTCTTGACAGTTCGGTCATTCTGACGGCTATTATTGGAGACCTGGAGAGGAAATTTCGCAGGGGAAATCGGAATCTCTTTTTTTGTAGAAAAAAATCCCAAATTCCGTTTCCCGTAACTCACTCCTTGACTTTTGCATGGCTTTGGCTAGCTTGGACCTTAGAGTTAGGGCCAGGGCTAGTTTCCGAGATTTGGTTAAGTAAAACGAATGCGTTTGGGGAAAAGATGGGCGCATTTAAGTTACGCTGTGGACAAAGCGGAAAGGAATCATTTCCATATGAAATGGTTTTGGCAGAGCAACCATGCATGAAAAGAGTGATGACGAGGGGATGCGAATAAAAATCTGAGGAGGATAAATTCATTCATTCAGATTCAAATGACACCACTGCGGTAATGATAAAAGACGCCGGAAGACGGAGTCGACTCCATTTAGACCATCCATCCATTTAAATTGCAAGCTGAACATTAGGCGGTTGAGATTAATGAAATGGAAATGACAGGAAAGAAAAAAAATTATGTTTGGATGGTCCGTTTAGTGCTTTACTTGGATATCAAGTTTTTACTTTTCGCCTTGGAGTGTCTCCGCAAAAAAAGATGAATGGGAAATTGACAGGTAGAGGTTGTAAAACCTAATTGATATTGAAATGAATGGTGCTGAAAGCAGGAAGGTGGCGATAATGTAGACGATCCGTATCGCATTTCATCTTCACCACTCACTTCTAAAGCTTTCTCTTATGCTTTATTGTTTCAGGTGGCCATCGCCTGGTATATAGCTCATATCCGGTATTATAAGCCAAAGCAAGACGTGGAACAGAAAGTTGGCGAGCCAGAACAACGAGGTAATTCGATATTCCATTCTGAACATCATTAAGACGTTTTCCCTTTTCGAATTAGAGCTGACAAGGATTGATGACAAGACACTACACTAGCCAAAATGCAAAAAGGGGAAAAATTAGCCACAAAAATCTAAGCTCTAGTTATGCTTTTCTTGTTGGGTTTTGCACATTTTTGGGTTTGCTTTCTCAACAACAGTCCAGTAATAATATATAATGCTTGCTTTGTAGCCCTAGTTAGTTTAAATGTTCACCATTTGTAATCACTCTTTAGGTTTCCCTTCTATTTATCCTGCTAATGGTTTTGTTATAGAATGATTTGCTTAAATCTAAATCTAAGATGTACTGCAGCATATTTTTGACATCTCTTTACTGCCGACACAATTGACATTAAAAGTAACATTTGCAGAAATTGACGATGAGGTCGAGGAGATCGAGACGGACAGCTGTCCAGTGATGATGTCAACGAGTGATACAAAAGGAGACTATCTTTTGTCCAACGAGGAGAAACCTCAGATTGTTTCAATCGTCGACTTCAGATCTGTGCCAAGGAATGAGTCCGCGAGACAACAAGCCCGCCGTGAATTAGTTATCCAGATGTTGATAGCAGAAAACATGAGCGCATGAACCGGGCTGTATAAGAAGATCAAACATGAGGTACACCTCCTCAATTGAGGTCCCTACTTAATTTTTGCTCATTGAAATTCATTAATTTACTCAAAAAGATTCTTCCTCCAGGAAAAAGCGAAAAGGAGAGAGGAGCGGCGTCGGTTAGCGGCGTGCGCCCGACTTCACTCGAAGGCGTACGCCTCAACCTCCTCCGCTTCGACCTCTTGTCGCAGCCTCCTCAGCACAAACAGCTCAGCAACAACAGCCAGCAGCATCAGCACATTTCCCAGCAACCATTCCGAATTTAACAGTAGTAACAAACTAAGCATCATCAATGACCTCTCCTTCAACTACAAGTGGGGTCGAACTCTCAAGCACTGTATGGGCAGGGGCGCTCTCACCGGAAGTAAGAACACCCTCCGTGAGTCCGTCTGCTCCAGCACTAGCGACTTGCACATATGACAGACGTCTCTGACGCTAATAATCTCCATCAATACTGATAATAAATTATTTTCCAAACTGCCATTCGCATCCTGTCTCATCATCATCAAATTGACAAGTGCATTATCCTCACTTCAATGAGAAACTTTGTAGTTTCTACCACCAACTTACTTACCACCACCAAAGTTTCGACTCTAATCTAAAACATGTTATAATTTGCATTATTCGAAAACAACATTAACTCGTTGGAAAAACGCTATACTTGTTGTCGTTCTATATAACGGACTTGTGCTGTTCTTGTTGTGCTGCTGCTGAGAAAGCTCAGAAAGCCAATAATAATTCAATTCATTCACGACTTGGCACTTCCTCCACCCACCACACCACCAAATCCTACGCTCGCTCACCTCTGCAACGCCACGCCACTCAAACACCGTCGTGTCGTTAAGTTTATCTTCCGTGCCATGTCATCATGAATCAGAAACACTATGTATTTACCAAAATCAGAATTTGTGTCGCAAAATTCAAGGACAAAAATATTTATCCTCACAGGACAGTTTTCCCACACACTGATTGGATCAGAGCAAAAAAAAGTCTTCTCGAACATTTATATGTGTATACTCAATTCTGAAATGACATTCATCTTTGCAACGCACAATGACATTTAAACTATTTATCAATAATTCGGTGGCGGCTGCACTTCACGCAAGCAAGCAAAAAATGAATACGGCGACACGCAAACGAACCTTTTACTGACACTCGACGTTACTTAAAGTGAAAAAGTACAATTTCAAAATTCAGTCTCACGTGCAAAAAATAAAATTGCGAGAAAAAAACGAAGAAAAAAAATTATGATCCATTATATGCCAATGCAAAGAAATGTTCAAAATGGTATTACTATATATTTTTTTGAAAAATATTGTTCTTCCACAGACAAGAAAACTGTGTGCTCCACGTCTGTCGCTCATCGTCAACACCAGCTTTGAAAAGGGAAAAGCTGCACATGCAAAGAAAAATGTTTACCTAAAAGTGCGATTTTCGTTCCTCGATTTTACAAGAAAAAAAAAAACAAGTCAAGCCAAGCCAACCCATCTGCGCATCCACCACTTCCAAATCTACCGTCGCATCTTTATCACATCATCATCCTTCGCTACGTTTTTCCTCCTTGAATTTCTTCAATTCAAGCTGTGACCCCCAAAAATGATTTTGAATGCGATCAATTCACACACCCGAGGAAAACTTTAAGCACTACTGCGCCACAAGCAAAATTCTTCCTACAAAATTCATGCCTCAGAACAAGTCCATGAGCACGTCTCCACCTCGATTAATCCCACCAATCTGTCAAAATTGAAATCATCACAGTTCTGGTATGCACCGCGTTGCATTAGGAATGACCGACAAAAATTATTTGTATTATTCTTTCAAAAGTTCATCGAGTGGGTTGGAATTTGCTTAAGTTAAATGCGTCATTAAGTTTTTTTTGGCAACATTAGAAATTCTTAATTTTTGGGAAATGGAGGAAAATGTCACAATGACATATACTTTAATTTTAATTTTTTACTCACAATCTTAACTTAAAGTTTTATTCGTATACTTATTTTACCGATTCCTGAATGTCCTTCTAAACCAGATTGGTTTAACTACATGTATGTAAACTTCCGAAAGAGGCATTCTTATTCCAATGAAAAAGTATTTGAATGTAAGCCAAGCGAGCGCTCCAAGAAGAAAAAAAATTACTGTACTTTCCAATTTTTATCACGTCAATACATTTTATAACCTTCCATTATCTGATATGATGTTTTAACAATGACGATGCGCGATGTAACTTTTAAGCGCTAACGGGATGCGCACCCACCAATAATGTAAAAATTCACTTGTGGAAGATGTCTAAAACAGTAATGGTCACAATGCGATTGTATTGAAATGAATAGAGTAGGTACATGTAGATAAGGTTAAAGATTGTTGGACAGTGGACCGAAATAATCTTTTTCATGAGAGAATGTCTTGTTAGCTAAGGCGGGTTTTCGAATGGATTTCTATGTCGAGAAATTGAAATTGCACTGCATTTTGTTGAGAGAATAGGGGGAATACTTAATGTGACTACTGTGCTTTTAATATGCAATTGCATGATCAATATCGATGCTAGTTAATCTTATTAAGAAATTCGTTAGTACACGCGCTTAAGACTTGATTTCGAGAATTTCAAGCGCGGACTTAATCGATCGGATTGAAGTATTGAAACGGGACGTGGGGAGGCAGAGACCTGCATTGTACTTAACTATCTTATTAAGTGTTTTGTTTTTGGCTGGGAAGAAATGTACACTATTATTGCATTCCTTTGCTTTACTTAATTAAGTATCTAGTTAGTGGTTAAGTTAACTCATAGAGTGGAATCTGTACCAAACCTTTGTTACTTTCTTTTCGTAATCTAGTACTTTCACATTTCAATTCACGCGCATTCGATTGATGCAACTCGCCTAAATAATACGTTTAGCTTTATCACGACCACATTGTCTTATTATCTATTTTTATATCTCATCTAATGTTCTAATCTTTTTATGTGGTTGACTTTTTAATTCTTGACAAATTATAAGTTTTCGTGTCTTCTGCGGCTCGGCTCGTCTTATCTTAAGCTCAACTTACAGGATGAGATCGGAATTCGAAGGAAGAGTGCTCCCTCCATCTATTTGTACTGTTCACGAATCACGCTGTCGTCACTGAGTGTGACTTCTTCACAAAACTACTTACTCAATGTAATACATTCACTTCGTCGTAGCCTATAGGACTTGACTCATTCATGTACAATTAAACTCTTGAACAACATAAGTAGGCTCTAATTAGTACTAACAAAGTCTAATACGCACACACGACTTTCCTCGACCTTCGGTCTACACGCAAAATAATGATTCGTTACAGAGAAAGTTGCTTAAGTTTCTTCTAATACTTTCACTGTTCTATCCTATCGCGCACAAACTACTGAAGTAAGTAATAATGACTTGAGTTCAACAATATCTAGAATGTAGGACTTGTTTACGTTTTCTATAATTATTACTATCTGTCGTTTCTCGAGTCGAAGACTACTAACGCTACTAACAAAAATACATAAATATTATTACGCGAGTCCATTTATGTAAAAGTCCACCACTTAACATTTAATTCATTTTTTCGGCGAGCAAGACACAAGGCGAAATATATAAATATTTATAACAGTAAAATTAGTGGCTCTGTCTCAAACCTATAAGTTTTGGCGGAGCCTCCACCTGTTTCAGAATAACAAAATATGATGAATATTTTTCAAATATACAAGATTGAAAGACTTATCCCTTTTCCCTGTGAATCAAGAAGGAGATTTTTTCTAAAGGATTGCAATACAATAAGAAAGAATTTTCTAGTGAGGTGATTTGAGGATGATATGATATGAAGAATGCTCCAAAATCACTCTAATCCTTCTAGATTTGGTTGGAATTTGTGAAATAACTCCTGTAACTGTCATGTAACCTAAGAAAGACAGATAAGTATTACCTACTTATTCTTATTACATTTCTAATTATCCTGTTTAACCTAGCTCTCACCTTATCTAACAATAAATGATTATTATTGGCCCTTGTTCCTTTAAGCAAGCGGGAATGAAGATCAGTAGAAACAATTTTTTGTTCAGACAAATTTCGCAATAAATGACAAATTAAAGCTGTACGGTAATAAAATGAAAGTGAGATCTGACGCAATATCAAGTGAGACGCGTAGTGAATTGCTGCAGCTCACAATATAACTGTACTAACTCCTTGTGTACTTATCAAACAATATTAACTGTCATATCTTCCCTGTACCACACTCCGAAGAATTTAACCGTAGCAATTAAGTAGAACTCACAATTAGCATTTTTGGAACTAGTCTACCCCACAAATAAAAAGTACTATAAAGAAGACTATCAAACGATATGCTGGTCATAATAAATCTCCCTGAGAAATCTTCCTCTATTTCTCCACCACTTCTTCGCATGTCCATAGGACCTCCGAGAGAATCTAAGAATATATATATATATCTAGTTTATTTAAAACCGCAATTACTTTAATAAATTACTCGATCACAGAGCAAAATTATTGTATTCCAATACCCATACACCTTAGAACTCCCGGAGTTTAATTTTTTTGATAATGAATTAATCGGTACACGTAAGGTATAAATAAAAAGGTACTTACTTTCTACAAGCGCCCTTGAGTTTTTATTAACGGAGCCGTTTTTTAATGATGGCGGAAGTAACAACTACAGATTGGAATTGTCTGTCTGTAGGCCTTGAAAACAGTTCCCACGTGGAGTCCTGGAACGGGGATTCGTCTTGCAATAAATGCCTCTATAAACTTACAATATTGAAGAGTGTCGATATGAAAATACTATAACTAATAACAGATAAAAAATAATTATATATGATGTTTACACTTACCAAAGTAAATAGTGTACTTACGTATTCTGTTGAAATAATGGTGCTCTCCACAAATGAATGAATGAGTTGTGATTATGTGGTCGAGGGCTTGAAAAAGCTACTTCGGTGAAACGATTTTATTTTCTCGTAAAAATAATTATTTTTAAGTGCATTAAGTACTCTAACTTCACAAAACCTGACCCATGCTTCGGTAACTTCATGCAATTTAGTTTTTGACGGCTAAACATGTGATTTCTATTTACACGTCTATTTTAAGTTTCTAGTGTTTCTACTCTACTTTATTTCTTGGGTTGACTTTCTCCTTTGGTTATCATTATTATTGGAAGTCTACACTTACTTGGTATCGATTGATAAGCTGTTTATCTTAAGCACTTTATTTGGGATCACATTTTACTAATTTTGTATTTTTCTGGGTTGTTCAGTTCAGTCTTTTTATAAATCTATGTACCATGATTATTTTCAAATGGATTTTTGGAGAGTGCGATAACACTGTTCTCTAGTAAGTTTGTTACACTTGTTTTTGTACCTGACTATTATTATCTAATTACACACTTCAATGGATTTCATGGTAGAACGATAAAGAACGGAATATAATTTTCTTTGAGTTGTGTAACAAAGCTGAATATTTATTGAATGTAATCGACCTTGTCTATCTTTTGCACTGCTTTAAGTTTACGTAAAAAGGTTTTTCCGTATGTTACTGTTCTTATTCTTTCGTTTTATGCAACTTCATAATTTTCCAAACGATTGCTTTCCATAATGTATACCGACCGATGTGAAAACTGTATATTATTGTAGTTATTGTTCCTTCGGAATAAGATATTGAATTGAGTGTTGTATTGGACACGTGGGGTTATTTCCGATTACCTATTATCCTTCAGTTTCCGTATATCTTCATAAATCCATATTTAACTTGACTGTCTTTGTCGGTCATAATGTGAAAAACAGCCATGAAGCATATGTACTTATACTTACTTAATGCTCATTTAAGGAAATGTACTTAAGTGAGAACCGAGAAGCGTGTTACTAATTTAACGTACTTACTTTTACTGTTACCACTTACCATGTACGAATTCATACTTGGACAGAATAAAAAAGTATTTGAGAGCTGATGATGCTGAGCAAGAAGCCGATTATGTCGTTCTGTGGGCGTTATTTCCCTACTCCGAAGCCATTTGAATAGTCAAGTCAAGCTAAGCACTTAATTGACCCTGACGCGAAGGACTCGACTTCAACCATTAAATATTAAGCAAGTCTATATCATTACTTCCCTGGTTCAGGGTTTAGGCAATCACTCTTATTTATTGGATTTTGCTGATGCTAATAAGATGTTTCTGGGGGAGGTCTTGGGAAATTCTAAATGTTAAACTCAATTACTGAATAATTGTGCAATAAAGTTGTGGGCTAATGTTTTAAGTAAACATTACTTCCTATAGGGCCGTTGTTTTTAATGAAGCTCCGCACCGGGATCCGACCTCCTCATCATTTTCCCTCCACTGTCCCTCCGATTGGTGTGGGTGGATGGTGGGTTGCCTCCGCCACTCTACTCGATCCATGGATGACTTAAAATAGAACAACAAAGTCAAACTTGCTCTTCCACTCCGTGATCATTTTTCCCTTGGACGACTTCACTTCTCTCAGTCGATAAGTAAATAGGTAGTGAGTGGGTGCTTTCTTTGCTGAGGGAAGCTCTGTAGTCTAATTATGAATGCTCATCACGTGTACATTACTTCACCACCAGCCATCAGTAGCAGTACCATCACCACATTCAGTAATTGCTCGTTTCTGGAGTGAGCCCCAGCATATGAAATGGGGAATGAATGAACGAGTTGAATATGTGACGACGTAAAATTCCCCGTTTTTTTAGGATGACGGTGGCCATGAAACTCTGTTCCTGGAATCCCACATCCACTTAAAAGAACTTCATCTTTTTTCCTTGTCATATCAAAAAATAAAGAAGGGGGAAGTATGCTTAAGTACTCCAGCACAGCTCCCTGCTTGGTGAAGCCCTAGTGCTGTGCTATATATACCCTCCTCCATTTTTAAAAGATTCGTCGAGTGAATAATTCCCCTAATTAAGTCAAAGCTTTTAGGGAAATTGAAGGCAGACTTTTCATTCCTCGCATCGATTCATGCGAACCACTTATAAGGCGTCTGGAAACTTGCTTGTTAAACTTCGCATTGTTTTTCTAATTAGTGCTAATAGACTTCAATCTTCCCTCCCAATAAATTTTCTAATTTTATACATGAAACATTTCCTCGAAAAAACTGCTACGTATACTAATTTTCTTTCATAAAGTGTCGCATTTATTTCCATCCTGATCCTGTGAATAGCTTCCAGCATCCTATATTGCTACGCTCCTTTTTTTCTTCTCCTTCATCAATTCCATTATGGAAAAAACGCGCTTTCTCCTTGACCGCTCCATAAACAAAGGGGAGATCAAAAGGAGCCACTCGCTAACCCACTATCCATTCCAGTTCCCTCACAACTCTAAAACCTTAATGCCTACAGGAGGAGCAGCTTCCCCAAATCTAATCAATTTTGAAGATTACCCCACAATAGAATGTTAAGCCATAGAAGGGCAGGCCAACTTCCTCAAAATCATCCAATATCCACACTTTCATTATCTCTTGCCTTTGTTATTTCCTATTTCCTCACTCCCACGGAAAACACGCACGCACCAATCCATCCATCACTTCAAACTTTTTTTGGAAACAGGAAGCTGCTGACGCGCTCACGAAGATTCTCTGCGAGGAGTGGAGGCGATGAGATAAGTAGCACTACTTACCCACTTTGCTTTGCCCTTAAAAATGGTACTACCGGTTATCTACTGGCATACATTTTCCATTTTTCTTCCTCCCATCTGCCCTTCATCCTCCATCTCCAACTTTTGCATAAACACTCTTCGATCCAATAATCCATCCACCTTCCCTTTTCATACTTTCTCAGGGACACCGCAACCTAATACGGAGAACCTTATATCGAGTTTCCATTCACTCCAGCTCCGGTCCAATGATTTCCTTTTGAACCAGCTCCAGCAGAACAATAAATAAATATTCGCTATATGCTCTTTAGTCGGAACTTGAATGTTATTATTGCTTCCCCCAATCGAATCCTCTTTCGCGTTCGCCAAAAATCAACATGGATATTGCAACAAGAATGATGAATACCGTCGCTCTGGACTGGAATGAAAGGCTGGCTCTTCCTCCAACCAAGCAGAAGCATCCATCCTCATCCTTATCCTCCCTCTTTTCTCCTCTAGTCCTCTCCGGAAACGATCATGGCCATGGCCTAATGAAAAGGTGGATTGTGGATTTTGACATGACATGTCAGAAGCTCCTATTTTCTTTGCCATCATCATCATCATCATCATCATTGTTGGAAATGGAGTGGGCTTAGTTTTAAGTTGTATGATAAGTTAGTCAGTGTTTCTGAATATTTCTATAGTTCACTATGTATTTCTATAATTCATCACGGTTTTGAATGAATTCTAGAATTCATCGATGTATTTCTACAGATATTTGTTTATTTGAAAATGTGTAAGGCCTAGTTGCCATAGAAAGAACCCAAGAGTGGGATTTGAAATTTGTTTAGTTTTCTGTTTTCCTGCAGAGCAAAGCGAGAGGAAAGTCGATTCAGTTAGTCGCTCAA
>JAHZNH010002180.1:0-19683 GCA_027744355.1 Tyrannoseira gladiata
TTCTTTTGACACGGATGAAAGTAACAAGAAGGATTTGCCCACAACTCACTTAATGCAGCTAGGGAAAATCCCCCTAAAATTGAAGGTTGTGCCCTTACTCCCTCCAGTGCATGACCAGCTACTTGGGAGCAGAAATGAAGAGCCAGTGGAGATGTTTGAACCGTCATCAAAAGAATTTACAACGGAGAAGGTAGAAGAAGCTTCTAAAAGGTATGGGGAAGAAGAGGAGGTTTCCGATGATGTTGTCCGAGTTCGCAATGAAGAAAATATTCCTCCTATTCCTTTAACCTACCTCGTCCCTCCAAAAATGAATGAGGAAGACTACTGGAGGAAATACCCCGTCGAGACGGAACCCGAGCGAGAAAATGATGAACCCAACACCAACAATAATTCTCACGATGCCCCAAACACGGATGCGATCAACCCCATTTTGGAGAGACTTAATGACTTTTTGCAGAAAGCCAAAAGACATTCCATCGAACAACAACAACAGCAGCAACAGTTAGAGCAACAAAACGCACAAAACACTGACACCACGAGCTCTGAAGAAGTGGAGAGCAATACAAAGGACACGAGCGACCACCAAGCGATGCCCCACTATGATTTTGATGAGATCCAACCAAGCAGTACAACGGAAAGCATCGAAATCCCGTCAGAAACAATGTCGCCTCCCACCAAGATTGAGTTGCCCCGCGATGACTACTTTCAACCAATTTTTAGCCAAATCAACAGGCAACATCCTTCTCAGTTATCCCACCTCCAGACAGACTACCGCCCTGAACTTTCTTATCAGCAGTATTTAACACCTCCTCCAGTAGTCAATCAGATTAGGCCTAGCACCTATTACAATTTCCAGAGTGTACCCAGCCCCAGTCCGAATTCATATCTTTATCCCAGCCGAAACGAGATCCCACCACCGACGCCCATCCCAAGGGAACCAGCATATATCCCAAGTGAATCCTACTGGCTTCGAAAATACATTTATGACACTCTCCTCAACGAAAATAGAATCGCATCACCTTTTTCGAGACAATACTACGACGACGACTATTATCCATCCCAAAGATATAGCTACTATCCTCAGCAATCATCCCCATTAATTAATGGGATTCAACCTGAGAGTTCTTATTTACCATCGTTCCCTTACGGCGGCGAACAAACTTACGGAAACTTTATTCCACGGAGGAGTGCTCCAGACTACAGTCGCTATTATTATCCGAGCTCCTACGCACTGAACCAGAGATCGGTCCTTCCTTCACTGTCCTACTACAACTCACCTTCTGTATCCAATGACTTCATGTATGCCCCTCACTACCCTTATCAACAATACCGAACAATTTCACCTCCTCCTCAACCCAACTTTTTTTAAGCGAAAGCTACTCCTAAGTACTCGGCAAAAATGTATGTCCCATTTCCAATCCTGAAACCTTCATATTCTTTGAAGCCCTTCATGATCTAAATTGTATTTCTTATCCTTCCATTTTGTTATTTCATTTGACTTTCAAATATATACTTACTTTCTAAAAATATTTCTATATATTTCATATATCTATGAATATATTTCTATACAAGAAAAGAGTATCTCAATAAATGTTTTGCGCAGATCGCAACAACTCTGCCGATTGATCATTCACTCATTTGCACAATTTCAAATGATTGCATTAGGCAATAATCCAAGCCATATTCTTCTTGTCAACAAAAGCAATTAGACAAACTCAAGGCCGTTTTTGGTCAAGTCTTTGCTTCCATTTCTTTCATTTTTTCCAATCATTGACAACATCTACCTGGAGTCGATCCTAATTAAATTCAGCAGAATGATGATGTACAAACAATGCATTGAACATGGCAAGCGTTCAGCAGTAGCGCTGAATTAATTTCATTAGAGCTTCCCCGTTTGGAGAATCTCCCACGCGGTCTCTGAATCCGTTTACATTCATATCCAACACATTTACTCAAACATGATATTATCATTATTATGTCACATTCAACAAAAAGGATGATACCCGACGTTTTCTAAGCCAAGATATTTTCCGGGCCAATTAGATACAATTAGATAAAAGGCGAAAAGTTCTAGACAGTAAAGTCCAAAATCTTTCTTCTTGGTTTAAAAACTCTAGTCGTTGAGCAATGAAATGGTCATTTTGTTCCAGAACGGTGCATGATTCTGCGGGGACGATTACATAATATTTTGAGCTTCAAACTTCATCACGGAAGATATTTTTGTCACGTTTGTCCATACTGAAGGCACAGCAATTTTAAGAAATTAGAAAGGTAAAAATACTTAAAAGACTTTTGAAGAAAAGAAAAGTTATAAAGTTATATTTTGAACTTTAATTTCATTTTTAAATTTTTTTATAGATGAAAAACATACGTATCGTTATTTTGCTGCTCCTGAGTGCGATAATAGGAATCGCATTGACACAATCTAACAGGAGAGGGGGTAGCACAAGTAATATGTTTATAAATTACCGGTTTTGCATTTATTCGTGACTTCCCTTGAAAAAAAACTTCCTTAATTTGTATCTTTAAAGGATATGACAGAGGACCGTACGGACGGGGAGGATGGGGCGGTGATTGGGGCTATAATCGACCGTATCGACCACCATACGGAGGTTATGGGTTTTATGGCCCACCCCGACCGTATTACGCAAACACAAGGCCATTAATTGTCGTTGGATAAAGTAATTTAGAACAGAACCAGATATACCAAAATGTATATATAGTAATTAAAGGATAATGTCATCAGAATAAATTAATATTATGTCACAAAATACGTCTCTGTTGATAAAATTCAAGGTTTATTTATGACTGATGATGATATTAACGTTACAAAAAATACTTACTAACGTTTCTAATCCAAATATTGATGTGCTTGTTTAATTCCAGTATTATCAATAATAGGACACTCCACTGAAATGGGATGTATAGTTAATTGTGGTCCTTGAGCCTTTTCTAGTTCTCGCAAAAATTCCCTTGTTTGTTTAATGTCATCGTCGACAGAACTAGATAGTCCAACAGACAACTCATCCGCACGAATAGCTTGCAAAGTCTCGAGTTTCCTCTTCAAAAATGGCACTTTCTCTGTTTCCAACTGCGCTTTGTACTCGGCCATCTTCCTATCTCGCAGCTCATTGCAATACAGATTCACCAAGACGTTAATGGAGGCCTTTCTCTCAATTCTCGTATTGCTGAAAATGACAAACCCAAAAATTTATGTTCATCCATGAAATTCGAAACCACAGTCGATTATAAAAGGGCAGAAGAGCCAACAAGAGGATATGGATAGAAAATTAACCATAATTGGACTTGAGCACTTACACAGGCGTCAGCTTATAAATTAGACCCAAAACTTCAATGATCCATTCAAATCGCTTGTAATCTTCTTGGCGCATTTTATTCATCCACTTCAATCTCTTCTCAACACATTCTTTCACTTGCTTTCTCAAATACCCTTTCTCCACTAACTCAGGATCCTGAAGAAAGTCTTCCTGCATACATCGTATCTTCCATGTACACTTTGTTACTGTTAATGACATATAAATAAATAAATGAATAAACTATAAACCTTTTCTTATTTGAAGAAAAATGTTGGTCCTACAGAGGTATTTCTTACTTTTGTAATCATACGACGTAGTGTCATATTTATGGCGTCGCGTTTTATCCAGCATATTCTCCAGAAGAACACGAGCCCCAGCACTTTTTGGTCCGAACTCCACGGTAAAGATCTTGCGATGCTCTTCCGGTAGCCTAAACAAAATACAACGCAACACATTTACGTAGGGACTTGTCTAAAATCTGTGCAACGTAACAACTAAATAATAGATCAGTCTAAGCTTACGTATTGATTATGTCAGCAAACGGTCTATACTCCAGTCTTAACCACGAGGGATCGATTGGCTCCCTTTTCTGCAAGTCTCCACTTCGACGAGGATCCCAAGGGACGAGTTGTTCTGGTCGTTTCCATTTTATTATCTTATGGAATTCATGATTTTCGATGAAAACGGGAGGGTAACGGGGTCTAGCGGCGTCAACTAGAGAAATGTGAAGGTACCTAGTAGAATTAACTAATAACCTTTTACACAACATGGCCACTTAAACTTTTGAACGTCAATGTACATTTGCTCAATAAAACGGTCTTATTTTTTCAAATCATCGATTTCCAACTCAAGCCCCGGCGTCAACTACTTACTTCACTTCAGAAGCATGGAGCATGGTTGGTTCATATTAAGACATAGATCCACAGATCAGATCCACGATGCACGGCACAGAAAGAAGTTTGTTTTGGTTGTTTTTTTATCAGCCGACCAGGTGCATTACTCAATGCTTTTGTGAAGTGAAAAAATATGGCATGCTTGCATTTAAACTAAACACTGGACTCACTTCCTCCACGTATAAAATAGGGGACATGGGACATAGTTTGTTCATCCGTTGAGGTTGTAGACGACACACTAACCAAAAATCGTTCGTACTGGAGGAACAAAACGTTTATCAAAATCTATTTTTACGAAACAATAATTACTTATTAATAATTAATTTCGTGGAATATAGTTGCAAATAGTTGCAGTATCCAATCTTGAATCAGCAACTCTGTCACGTTTATTGGAAAAACTGTATAGGTTGCTTATGTGCACCTCTAACCTGTGCTGTTATTAGGAGCAGATGTAGGAATATCTTGGGGATTTAAATAAGGTACAGAACTTCACCCTTTCGCATCAGTTAAGGTTGAAAAAATCATGTAAACGTGATCATATTCAATATGTAGTCGAATTGCCTACATTCTAACTAAAGATGGCATGTTACTGAATTCATGCTGATAATTTTATTTCAAAATAATTTTATAATTTATTAGCATCGAATCAACTAAAAATATGAATACTCTTTTCAAAATAGGAGTCTCCGTCGCGGTCTTGATCCGTTCTCCGTATGAATATCTTCAACATTTCGTTTTGAATATATAATGGTCGACATTCCTTCTGCTTCCAAATCTGAATTTCCTGTGAAGAATAAAACTGAAGATTATGAAAAGTTGTCGAAGGAGGAACTGATTGAGAAGATCCGGAAACTTGAGTGCCATGTTGTGCAACTGCGAAACGTCATTTCCAAAGGCGTTGATGGGAAATCAAGTTCAAATGGGAAAAGAAAGCGAGGTGATGAAGAAGACGGTTCATCGGCTGGGGGTAGGAAGACGAAGAAGCCGAGACCTTTTGATTTTTCTTTGTAAGTTCAAGTTCATCATTTGATTTATTATGCCTTTCTTTCTTATGTCCTTAGCTTTTTGGTTCCTAATTACTGATTATATAATGTGGGTACGATACATAAATTGGATGTTCTTCTTAAATATGACATAATTAACTACCTTTCGAAATACTGTCAAAAGTCTGCATGGTTTTTTTGGAGTGGCCAGTCAGTAATTTATGATTACATATTAAAATTCTCACAAGATTGCATTTCATTTTCAAGGTATGAAACCAGACACGTCCAATCAGTCGCATTCGTTTAAACTAACCCTATAAGAATGTGTATTAATTCCTCATGGTTTGATCGATTCCAATTAGGTAGTATCCCTCGATTTAAGAAGTAAAGTGGTAGATGGGAAGGAGACAATAGACTATTGCCATATGCTCAACCATGTTTTGCCCAAAGAAATTCGAGTTATTGCATGGGCCCCTGTTCGACCCGATTTTTCTGCACGGTTTGATTGTAAGCAGAGGACCTATAAGTACTTTTTCCCTAGAGGTGGTTTGGATATTGGGGTTAGTGATTTTAGTCATGTTCTTGTACCTAAATCCTTATCATTTAATGTGTATATCCGTTTACGTGGTTTACCTTGGTCGCGTTCATTTTTTAGAAAATGCAAATCGCAGCTAAGTTTTTGATTGGCGAACATGATTTCCGTAACCTCTGCAAGCTCGACAAAGATAAAACAACGATCAGAAAAATTATAAAGGCAGATGTGGTGGCTCCCGCTCCGAGTAAAGAGGCATGCTTCGATATGTGTAAACTTGTGATTGTTGGACAGTCGTTTGTTTGGCACCAAATTCGATGCATCACGGCAGTGCTCTTGCTTGTCGGAAAAGGTCTTGAAGAACCGGAAGTAGTTTTGGAGCTCCTTGATGTCGAGAAGCATCCACGGTTAGTCACTACTTCCCATACAATAGCAATCAATTTTGAGGAAAAGGAAGGAATCTCAACTATGGATTTGAAAAGTACTTTGTAAAAGAATTATCAATAAATGTAATTTTCCAGGAAGCCTCAATATCTTATGGCAAAAGATTACCCTTTGGTGCTGTACGATGTGCAGTATCCCGAGACTGAAAACATAGTTTGGAATTATCCCGAACTATCCCTGAAACATGTTCTGTCGGACCTGCAAGTACTTTGGACTGAAAATGCTATTAAGTATGAACCCTTACATATTTTCATTCCAGAAAGTCTTGAGTTTTAAATTCAATAATAATAATATTTCATCCATCTTGCAGGTCGTCGATGATCAGAGAAATGATTGGAGATGTAGAAAGATTACTATCAAGCGACAACTTACCCAATGAGCACATTAATTGTCTTTTAATGGGAAGACAATCCAAGAATTATATAAAGTTGCTAGACAGGCCCGTTTGTG
Source organism: Tyrannoseira gladiata (assembly GCA_027744355.1). Classification (NCBI taxonomy): domain Eukaryota; kingdom Metazoa; phylum Arthropoda; class Collembola; order Entomobryomorpha; family Entomobryidae; genus Tyrannoseira; species Tyrannoseira gladiata. The sequence continues at coordinate 6,620 of JAHZNH010002180.1, forward strand.
GTCCTTAATTAGAGTTATGACAAATGAAATTTTTTGTACTTGCTGAAGCATTGATAAAAATAAAATATGTAACAATAATTGTACCTCACGTTTTTTAAATTAGTCCACTTAACTGAAAAGCATCATGAAAATATTTGAAATATCTCATAAGAGAGCATGTTGGTCGAATTGACAGTATTTCGAAGGTTTTTAGTTCAAGGACAAGGTACCTTACAATCGTCTGCATAGTAAACATTAATTGTTTTATTTTCAATTACAGTCTTAGCGATCTTTCAAACTTTCCTGACTATCGAAGCATCCAGAGATGAGTACATAAACTTTGCTGATATGGGAAATTACGATCATAATGTTCAAAAAAATTTAGGTATGTTGCACCTCATGAAATTTTTAGTTTTCTGCATAACATTTGCAGCCTATTCTAATTTCAAGACCTTCATTATTTGAATTATTTCTTAGACAAAAAATTTAGTCAATATGGAATGGTAGCAGTAGCCCCTGTGAAGGACGAAGCTGAAGGCGAGCATGCTCTGTCTTCACAGCCTCTTCCGACGTGTGACTCTTTCAGTAACGAAGGTTGTGTTCGTGCAATGGAATACTTGCGACGGATTGTTAAATCTTTATTGCGTCAAATGAATGTTCATGTAAGTTACCAGTGTGTACAATACTGATTATAAAACAATATTTATGAATTGAATTTTAAATAACGATTTAAATATGTGTGTTGTTTTTCTCATCAGTCTCACGTTTTCGGCCCTGGTGAAGCTATCACGATTGATCTCCAAGCAGAACTGAAATATGATGACTACGTTGTTCTTAGCAAATTTACCAACTCTAACTTAGATTTTGACAAGTACTTGTACAGAATCGATGAAATCATGTCAAACTTTATTCATGTAGTGGATCATCCTTCTTCGCGCTTTGACTTCTTAGATGCTATCATAAATATTCCTGCGTTTTATAGTCTAAAGGTAAAGTCAGTCATAGTAATGAAGCATGAAATGCATAACTTTTGAAAACAAAATTCACGTAATTTTAGCTCTAAACGTGTCCGTTTTTACATGTTTGTTTCAGTTTTGGATAATTCTCTGTACTTCGATGGTTATTACATCTCTTATTGTTTTACTTCTCATCAAAGCCTTTAACACTCAGAAAGTGTATAATCTACTTGTATATGGGTTTCTCATTATATTTATAATGAGCTGCGTGTGGAGTTACTTTAGTATGTATGAGGTAAGTGATTTACTTGCTTGTTAAAGACATTAGATATGAAAATGTTTTAAATTAGATTGATAAATTGTAATGATTGTACCTCTTTTTAGAATAAGAAAGCGGAAATCATGTCACACATGACGCAGTCCAACAGTCTGCCGCCAAAAGATTGTGACTATCAAAACTGGGGAACTGTCTACAGTGCGTGGTATTGGCTGAATGTGGAGTTTTTGAAATGTAAGTTTTAAAATTTTATAAAGTATCAAGAGCATTAATTGTTATCAGTTTACACATTTAAAATCTTCAATAATATGACCCTTTAATTTGTATGTTTTAGTGGGAAAAGACCAGTGTGTGGAACATTATAAAATGACCATGACGGACCCCTTCTGGAAAGTGAACCCAATGGAAGCTATAAGTTCTTCAGTCGCACACTTCCTCCTAGGACCTATGGGTTACATTGGAGAAAAGCTTGGCGAATTCTATTCCGGTTTCCTATCTCCTGCACCTTGGTTAATGAAGCCCATAATGCTTATAATTGTTTTGTTTTTAACGATTCTTGTTCTCTTCATTTTCGGCAACCTACGAATTTCCACTCCAATACTAACGTTAGAGCCTGTTTGGAGGCCACAGTTTCCTGCATTAGATAGGGATTCTAGACTTCAGCGTCCGGCGATTAGTCATAGTCAGATTAGGAACGAAATAATGGAGCGGCCAGATGGGCCAGTGATAAAAAGTGTTCGGGATGCGTCAACTGATATGGATGGCTTTCAAGAATTTTTAACTGACGAAGGAACAGACGAAATTATCATTGGTCCATTCGCCAGCTTTGTAAGAAAGTTGACTCGTTTATTTCGTGTTTTTATTGAGACAATAAATACTCAATATTGAGACGAAAAGAAATATATTGTAAGCGTTGAAATTCTTTTCATACCACAGAATAACGTAGTCGCAGATGCCATCCGCCGTAGATCAAGCATAGGTACAGGAATAATTACTACCTCGTCGGATTCTCAATCACATCTTCAACCCAATGCTAGTGATATGGAAGCATCAACGGAACCTTCTAAAACTTCTAAACAAAGAGTTAGCGTTGGTTTCCAAAATAAGTGCTCTTCTACGGCTCGTAGGAGCCCGATACCTAAAGATGAATCAGGGGTTAATGCTTCAGCACTGAGTGATTCGTTTGCGATAAAACCAACTAAGAAGCCTGACAATCTTCTTACAGAGGAACTTATGGACGCTATATTTGATGAATTTGAATGTGGGGATGATCTTGAAAAATCCGATAAAAGTGGCCCACCCGTCGCCTAAGTTGTTTTAGGCTTGTATTACGGGATGTTTCTTTTATGATAACGTAGCGCTGATGACGATGAGATGATGAAAAGAATATATCTCTCTAAGGTCGTCTATCATCATGTGAAAAAGTATTTCATGTCAACGATAAACCTCTTTTTATGTTGAAAAGCCAGTAAAAAGCTGTAGGATTCAAATGTGTTCTCTTTGCTACTTATTATTTTTTGAGAAAAATAAATTAAAATTTTGATTTGCAATTGTTTTTTTAAAATTTATGTATGTGTTTATGAATTACTAAATACAAGGTAAATACTTTCTTTTGTAACGGGCCTTTACCTGGGTTCTACATTTTGTATGAATCAGTTCGGTTGAACATATGCAAGCATATATTGTTTAAATCTTTATGGCTCGAAACTTACTTTTTTATTAAACATTCTCTCTTCATACTTTGTTTTTATCACCCATCACGTTACAATTACACATAATGTAATTACATTCACCTGAACCAAAATTTCAGAATTAGCGGAGGCTATTCAATTATCTGAGTAATGCTTCATCTGCATGCATATCTTCCTTCATGTAGCACGAAATCCTTAACAGAGACTCAAAATTGGAAGTGAAAGTTTGACTTTCTCGGCGATGACTTTATGGAACAAAGAAAACACTGGACTTCTTTTTCATCCTCCGATCGATCCCAAAACCAGGCAACCCCGTTGGCACAACACAAAAGAGGAAACAGTTTCAGAAAACGATTCCATACTTGCATGCATTTAGTTGAAGGGCAACGAAACTCACTGGAAACGTTGACCTACGATGTGGTATTTTTGGAATGCATGAAATGATCTATTGATCATTTTGTAAAAAGAAGACTGAATGAGTGTACTATTTACCATTCTCTCAATGGTCAGTTCACTTTGCGATAAGTAACGATTAATTGAGTGCCTGAAAAAGTTGAAGAATTTAAATAAAAATGGATTCCGGACCTGAGCGAGATTCCGGAGAAGCTTACCAATTGGAGCTTCCCTATAAACCATCTTCTGTATCGGTTTACTGGAAGAAAATCACCGTACCAAAAGGTTTGCCTGCCTTATTGGAGACATTTGTTCGAGAAGCAATCCGCGAAAATCCGGATGATATCTACGCCTTCCTAGCTGAACTGACGGAGAGCTTGCTGGGTAAGTACTTTTAATATCATTAACGAACTGAAAAAAAATGCTAGATTAAAACTTTACGGGGAAAATGATTAATTTTGTCCGTTTTTTGTTTTCTTATGATTTTTACTCGAGAAGATATGAATGAATATTGTATTAATCTCTCACTACGCTTATTCTAAAGACTAATATTAAAATCGCAAAATATGCTCCTTAAGATCAAGCTACTCCGAATTCCTTATATTCTTTATTTGGCACGACTTTTTGTGGCTTTTTGTCCTTGATACTTTTAAAAAGTACGTAATATGCGTACAAGTGGTCATTGAATGTATACAAGTGGTGTTTTCATAATAAACCAGTGAATTCGTTAGATTTAGATTAGTGAGTTCGGAAGTTGTGGTATTGCTAGTTTTTATGTCAGGGCTCAGTAATTTTGTGTATGATTCTGTTTGGAACGGGAAAACCAGACACGTCCGCTTTATTGCAACTATGAAATCCATGCATCCATTTAACATGCATTTATGTGTACTAATGCAATATGAACTAGTTTATCGTGGAAATAAGTTGCTATCACACGTTTTCACTAGCCATCGTCAAAAAATCAGAATCACACTTTATTTAAGTACAATGACGGAAGCCATTTTGTAGCACCGTGAGATCCTACGAAGCCCTTTGCTTGGCATGTCTTTTTAGAACTTAAACGAATGTTCTAAAAGCATTCGCATTTGAAGTCATAGGTCACAGTTCAAAGATGGGAAATTGTTTTAGTTTTCTCACTGGAGGATCCTACAATGTTAAGGCATTTGCAAAAGGTCGTAGGCGTACGTGAAAGGGATAGCATCCATAATTTATCATTGTTTACATACACTACGATCACATTTGAAAAATTTAAATGGTAATTTTTAGCTCGGAGAGCTGAGGAACGCGGAAATTCAGCCACCATTTCCGACGGTAAACCAAGCTACACGAAAGTTGACGAAGAACCTGAGAAAGAAAAAGAGAGTGTCGGTGCTGCCGCTACTCCCACTCCAACAGAAAATGTCGAGGAGGAGGATATAGCGTCACAATTCACCGGGGATGAAAGTGAACAACTGGCCGCAACAAAACTGCAAGCTAGTTTCCGTGGATTCCAAACTCGAAAATCTCTGCGCAAGCAAAACGAGCCGAAGGAAAACACTACTGCCGCCGAGATCGATTCCGAGGAGAAGGCAGTAGCCACCCAGGAAAATACTGAAGACAAGTATGAAGATCAAACAGAAACAAATGAATCCGAACAAGCGGTTGAAAGAGAGGAAAACGTGAAGGAAAACGAGGTTGCAGAGGTCAAAGAAGAAAACCAGGCAGATGAACAAGAGCCGCTTGGAGAAGAAAGTGGAGATGGAAATCAAGACGCGACCGTTTCTGCAGAAGGTACGTACGACAAAGCTCTCGGTGACTTTTGCTTCTCATCATTGTATTGGTCAATTGGACATTTTGTTTGGCTTCTTTGCTCGTAAAGTATGTTGTATTGACGTTTAGTCTGATAGCAGTGAGGAATTTTATAACTGTTACTGGATTGCTCAAAAATAGCAAGTAAAAAATTATCTAGAATTTCAGACTAACGTTAATTTTTTGTAAAACCAGGGAATGGATTTTTAAAAAATAAGTTAGAGCTTAGTTTTCTTCCAGTGCATGCATCGTATTTAGAAAATATTTTTTTTGTTTTTCCGAATTTCGTAGCTTCTTAACTAAGAGTTGACAATTTTTAAATAACAAATGGTAACTAATTTAAATTTTCCCTTACTTGCACTCGAAAACTTTTTTGCTCCGCACACATATCATCCTAAAAGATGAGACCCTGGAGAAAATCACTACGGAAAACCAAGTGGGGAGATCTGATGCGTCTCCAACACCAACGCGAGAAATTCCAACTCCACCGGCTACAACATCTCCAGATCCACTCGAGAACGAGGTGAATGATGAAGAAATAGCTGCAGAAATTAAAACTCCCTTGGAAACTATACGAGAAGAATCATTTGACCAGTCATCTATATCGCAGGCAGCCCCGAAAGGTGAAGCGAATCAAGGTCCTAATGATGAGGATAAGCCTTGCCCAGTTGAACCTGAGATTGTTGAGAAAATTGAGAGTTTACTTGCGTCGAGCAAACCTGCATCCGCCAATTCACTTTCTGAAGAAAAGCACAACGTGGATATTATTTCAAGTGAAGATGTAGATGCTGCATTGGGAGATTTATTGGATGACACTGAAGATGAAGTCGATGAAGAGGAGGATGATGAGCAGGAAGAGGAGGAAGAAGAAAGTGATTCAGAGAAGAGCGTCGCCATTGATATGGACACCGGCGGAAAAGCCGTTGATGAGACTGTTCCCATGTCTACGGATGACTTACAAAGGGACACAAATAATGAAGCCAATAATGACCAAGATGGAATCAAGGTCACGGAACAAAAAGAAGATGAAGTGGTTCCTGTGGAGAAGGCTGAAGAAGAGGGGGCCGTGGAAACAAGTGCAGACGTCCCAAGCAGAGAAGAAGTGCAAGCTACGGCACAGAATAATGAAGGCACCGAAGGGATGAAACGAATGGAGGAAGAGATATCTCCTCCCCAACCAGAAGATATAGAGAATCAGGCTGCAGCAGAAAATGCCAACGCCGAAAAAAATACCGATGAAAAAGGAAATGACACCAATGCTGCGGATAATGATGCCATAAAGATGGATTCAATGGATATAAAAGAGCAAAATGTTGTAGGTTCAAGTACACCTTCGCCTATCCCCACAGCACCTCCATTGGAAAACCAGGGGGAAAATGACCAGCCTGATGCGGTGGAAAAATCAGAATCAGTGCATTTACAAGAGAGTAATAATGTAAGTGGAGGGACAGGGGACAGCAGTGGTGATCGCGAAGATACTGACATTGCTACCCCAACAGAGTACTCGATCCAAGAAGAAAAAGACTCTCTGAATTTGGAGGAACTGAAAAAGTTTGCCAGTAATTTTGATAGTGAGGCTGCGCAAGATGAAAGTAATAAGGCAGATGTGACAGGTAATGCTGCCATTTCCTCCACCGATGATAAACAAGGAGAGAATAAAATTTCCACATCCGAACCTACGGAAAGTAGTTCCCCGCAGGAAGAAGTGCTGCAGGTCGAAATGAAGCCGAATACGGGGACGGAGGTTTTGGACTCTGGAGAAAATATGGACTCAACCGTCGGTGCGTCATCAGCTCCGGAAGAACCTTTGGTAGATGATAAGCCTAATGAAACTCCAATGGGTGAGAGTGAAGCCCCGGTTGAAGAATCTGACATCACAAACACAAAAGGAGAAGACAAAGATGTCACCGTTGAGGACCAAAATAATGCTTCAGAAACGGCAAAGTCGCCTGAACCACCTTTCCCCGTGTTAAAACCTGAAACTGAAATCGTAACTGATGGAGACAACCTCCAGCCAGATTCTACTTCGCCAGCCGTTGATAAGAAGCAGAATGGGATAGTAGAAAACAAGGAAAGCGAGTCGGAGCAAACTGTTGTAGCAGCTCTTCCGGAAACGGAACCCGCGATGGAATTTATTCAGGCTGAACCAAGCAATGAGGTGGCCCCAGAAGGGGCTCCTCTTGTGGTTGAAGAAAACGTACTGGATACGCAGAGCACTGACCAAGCAGAGCAGATTGCACCTGAGAAAGCTGACCAGACTACAGTTAATACTGCAGAATCAACCGGAGAAGAACCAATAAAGGCGGAAGAACTGGCTTCCACTGGAGATACTGTAGATGACCAACTCAAAACAGAAACGACTCAGGACAATTCTAACATTTCTATAGAAACAGCGGCACAAAATCAAGACTTGCAAACCCAACCATCTGAAACAATTTCTCAGACTCTTCCAGAACAAGAGCAATCTGAGTTGTCAGAAACTTCGGCACAACCTGTCGCAGCCACTCCTGAAAGCAACATCTCAGAATCTCAAAATACCCCAGCACAAGAACAAGCAGGGGAAGTCCCTGCTCCAGCTCTTCAAGACGAAGCAAAATCTGAGTCACCTTTGAATTCGGATTTGACGCAAAATCAGAATGTCAACTCTGATGAAATGGAAAATCCTCCTCCTTCTTTGCCCCCTGAAACAGCACCTACTACTAACACAGAGATCGAAACTCTTGCTGTGACTAATCCTGAAACTAACGGAGGTGGTCTAGTTGACACAACCACCCCGAACGCTATTCCGTCCAGTAGTGATAATGTCAATGAAGATTCTTCTAAAAATGAATCTAGTAAGTCACCTGAAACACTTTCCCCACCTGTAATTATCCCAGAATCGTGCAATGATACCATAAGTGAAAGCGATATGAATACAACATAATGATGTAATACGTAGAGAAAAACGCTACTTTCATTATCCATTCACTAGGCTAATGAACCTTTTTTAACGAAAAAAGTAGAGATATTTTTTATGAGAAATTTAGAGTTCTCTAAAAAAACTATTCCCACAAACTTTTAATTACTTCCACTCTTTTACATCTGTCATCCCTGCTTTTTTGCTCTCGCTGTACACGTGAGTCTTGTTAAACTCCAGTCATGTCAAAATTGTCACGGTCAAAGTCCCGACGTCTTTTCGCAATGTACTTGTTAAAATATGTTAATGATCATGCTCCTCGAAACGAAATTCCTACCTACTGGGTGCAATAATATTCAATAAATAATAAATAGACGCAAACAAGACCCCAATGGAGGAGCTCTCCGGGAATAGTGTGGATGAAAACTCTCAAGCTTCTTGGAAACCGGCTGTTAGGCCAAGGTTGAACAAACAGGCAAAATCTCTCGTTACAGACGCTCAAAATACGGATGCAGATGGGGATGCATCATCATCCTCTCCGGTAGTAATGAGACGACCCAAATCTGGTCCCACTAGAAATCGAGTGGCGTCCTCAAAATACCGTTCCGCTCTAGTAATAGACAACCAGTAAGTTAGATCACTAGATTTCATGAATTAAAAAAAAAAGATTTTGCAACTGAAATGAGTAGTTTGCAATAAATTACTACTTTCCTAGACTATCAATGGATGAAATGGAAGCGGTGATTGAAAACGAAATGCTTACCAAGGCTGCGACCAAGATTCAAGCTGGCTTCCGCGGATTCAAGACGCGAAAAGAGGTTCGTTCGCAGTACGGGGATTTGGTGAGTGCTAAAAATAATGAAGACGGTGAAAATACCGAGCAACCACCGGCCGACGCTAAAACTGCTTCATGTGAAAACTTGTCTGAAAATGAGCCTGACGCTGCAAATGCTGCTGCTACTGATGATGTTGATGTGCGCTCTCTTGACACTGCAGAAGGCTTAATTGATAATGCTAGCACTAGCGAATTAGGCGAACAGGCCGATGAAGAACCACAGGATCTCCCTGAGGAGGAGGAGATAATCGATTTGGAAGACCCAGACCTTCTTGATGCTGCAACCAAAATACAGGCGAATTTTAGGGGATTCAAAGTTCGCAAGTCTTTGAAGCGTCGTGGGTCAGGTAGCAACATCAACCAGAACTGCTTGAATTGTTATTGCACTGTTTCACGGAAGATAGCTCCAATGAATGAGCCAATCTTTAACTTCATTCAGATGCTGAGATGGTCACTGAAACAGGGAACGCGAATGAAAATAATGAGCAGCAGGAAATTTCCAAGTCGCCAGATATGGAATCTAAAAACGAAACTGAGGGGTCGGTACAGGAGCTTTGTGAAGATGATCTTGAAGAGACTGGTTAGATTTTTATTTTGGTGATCAAAATTAAAGTTTTAACGTTTATTAAGGCCAAATACATATTCAATCTTTTTCCCACCAGATAAAGCAGCCACTATGATTCAATCAAGGTTCAGAAGTTTCAAGGAACGCCAAGCTTTCTCTGAGAAAAAGAAAGCGATCATTATAATTCAGGCAGCCGTGAGAGGATATCTTACTCGGAAAAGACTCGCAAGAATGAAAAAGTGAGCTGATCCTAAATATGCACGTAAATATTTAATTTAATGCACATAATATATCAGTTCACTGCTAATTTATGACATTAGCCAACCTGCTCAAGAGCCTGAAAATTCATTTGAGGACTTGTCCGAAGAAAATCTGGCAAAGTTATACGATGCAGCCGTTAAAATTCAAGCTGTGTATCGGGGGTAAGTTGAGAAAACTGTTACAAGCTACTAGTTACTTTTTCCAAGCATGATACAATATGATTTGTTCGAACGGACAAAATATATAACGTGTGTTACAACTTCAAAGATTTAATCAGGTGCCGCTGGAAGTAAACTGGAATGTACATAATAAGTATATGCCGGAAGTGAAATGGCTTTCACTGCTTTTGCTTTAAATTATGTGCGGTTGAAAATATTGTACCTCATTGTCTTGTGTCAAAGCTGCTTATATTTATGTAGTTGTGATAATTTTGTGCTTAAAAGCAACGTATTCTACCATTTTCTTACAAAGGTTTTGTTGTTTTCTACAGGTTTCTACGCTCGAGAATTTTGCAGAAGAAGAATGAAGAACCAGTTCAAGATGATGTCCATGAGTAGTAGTTCACATAAACCCTCCTGGGGAAGGAATCTCAAGATTTTCCCTAGTTAAATTCATCCAACTATTTTATCTGAGGCATATTAAGGATTCATGACTTAAAAATAATTGTAAAACTTACTTTGAACTTCCTACGTACCTTATGACATACATACTTAATAGTTAATCAAGTAATTATAGTCAAAGTCAAAAATACGTTAGACCCAAGTTATTAACGTTCCTGTACCTCCGAGGCATAAAGAAATTACTTCTTCAAACTTTTCCTGACTTTGCTTGCAAATCGTTAAACAGGACTGATTGGATAAATAAAAATGCTGAAAATAATACTAATAATAATTTATGCTTTATTTATTTGCTTGAAATAGGACATATTCATCGAGCATAAAATTTTTTTGGTAAAAGTGCTTGCTTTTCAGTGATGAAACTCTTGAAAACATTATACTTATCAGGTCTACGGATGGAAGTTGGAAGCTACAACTTTTGATCACCACAATAATATGAAAACTGGAAACAAAGACGCGCAAAGCAAGAGCTTTCTCAAAGCACATGCATGAAGAAACCATCACCATTTCTCAAAATGCACCCTGACAGGCGGGAACGAAATATGAGTAAATCAAAACAATTCCTGTACATTGGGCCAAAGGAGATAAAATGTTTTGGAGTTATCCGACTGGTTCATAAAAATATTTACGGGATCGTAATTTAATTCTTGGCTGATATTAAGTGTTTAAAGATCAAGGTGGTTATTTTTAAGTACCTTTCGTGAGACAGTGTGGAATAAAGAATTGAAAGGACTATAGTTAGGAGTGCATTTAAAGTAGTGAACTAAATATTTTGTTCTCATAATTTGAAACCTGTGACGAACGAGAAAAGGTAATAATATGCTGTATAATTAGTTTCGAATTGGCAAACTGTATAAGGAAACATCGTATGCTGGGGAATATAATTTTGATTCGAATGATTTGTTAGATGCATGAAGATCAGCCACAAGATGCTAATCAAGTTGAGCTGGAAGGTCAGATCATTCTCAGGTTGCCTAATGTAAGTGCGAAGATTTCTAAAAAATGAGCTTGAATAATTTTTGTTTGTTTTGGGTTGTAATAATTATTATGACTTGTAATAATCATTGCATGTAACAGGCTGTGGCGAAGCTGCTTCGGGAGACCCTTAGGCATGGTGGGTCCAACTTGAAGGAAAGACTTTCCTTGAAAATGGAAAATGACATGAGACGTGGAATGCTGTATTTCGATGATTTCCAACTTCCTGCTAAAGTGAGTTTGTTTGTTTTGAGATGGATAGAACGGTTTCTCGTCAAATCAAAAATATATCAACTAGATAATAATGCTTGATTTTGTTTTTCAGCTAGTCGATTTGCCCTGCATCATTGAGTCTTTTAAAACTATCGACAAGAAAACAGTGTACAAGACTGCTGACATTTGTCAAATGCTTATTTGCACCGAAAATGAAGAACCGGAAGAAGTCGACCCAAAACCACAAAAGAAAAAGGATGGAATGGTCAAAGTGGAAAAGAAGTATCTGTGGCCGCATGGCGTAACTCCTCCATTAAAGAACGTTAGAAAGCGAAGATTTCGGAGAACGCTGAAGAAAAAAGTGGGTAACATAAATTAAATACTTAATCATACATTTCCCAGCGTTTATTTTCTTATGAATTTTCGTTTTCCAAATCTAAATTGTGCTTAACTTGTTTACTTCTCAGCAATATTCCGATCAACCTGAAATAGAGAAGGAAGTAAGGAGACTATTTCGAATGGATTATGAGGCTCACCATGTCAGTTGGGAAGTGATTGACGAAGAGGAAGATAAAGCTAAGGATGGTAGCAGCAAAGATGTCTTGATGCAGGGATCTAAAACTAACGAAAATCCAAACACTAATCGAATGACAGTTGGTACGGTTGTTTACTCAATTTGATCGAAATATTATGGTTAATTGTACTAGGGTATTTCTAATAACTGTCTTATTTTTTAACAACTCTTTAGAAATATTTGGGGATACACTCAGTGATTCGGATGTGGACGAAGGAGATCCTGGTGGAGATCTAGATGCAGAAAGTAGGCTGTCAATGGACGATGGAGAAGACGAGAGCAGTAGACTTAGCAGAATGTCAGATTCCATGTCGTTTGTTACACAAGTAAGTTAAAGTGCAGCTCTCTCGCATACTGGACCTGCATATAAGTATCTTTATAATGCTTATAAATATGATGACTTTTTTATTTGCAGGATCAGGACGGAAAAGATAAACCAGGGGGATCGAACCTTGTAACTACGTTTTCAAAGGATATGTTCGATTTAGATTCTTCGCAACAGGGTGAAAGTATGCTTGATGAACCAGAAAAAATGGAGGTAGAAGAACCCGCCGTCGATCCGGAACTCCTGGCTCGAAGTAAATACTTAAGCATTGCTTTCTGTTAATGTACTTACATTAAAATATATCATCGTTATCATTACGCTCATGATCATTTAACTTTTTATAGAAAATCAGCTTTACGATGAACTTCGTTTGAGAAGAGGTGAACTCGCCGAAATTTCCAAGAGAAGAGAAATTCAAGAAAACGAGCTAACAACAACGGAAAATATGGCTCTCCGGCAAAGATTGGAATCTGTTATTAGGAAGTTAAGTGATGACCAGAATGAGAAAGAGCGCAAGGTAAGACTACTAGAAATTCTCCAAGATGTTCAAGGAAAAGTTCCTTATTCAAAATCATTAAGTTAAAGAATTACTTAAATCAATAGGTATTTTTTCTAATCCCTTAGATTGATGAATTGCAAGCCGAATTGGAATTGCTGTCTTGAACAAAGAAACAGGGAAAGCGCACCGATAGAGACCCTATAGTTGTAAAATTGGCATC
>JAHZNH010002181.1:0-23233 GCA_027744355.1 Tyrannoseira gladiata
GTTCGTTGGATAATGAAAACGATTTGAGCTTGATCATGAATGAAATACCCACGTAATACGGTAGGAATGACGCTAATTTGTTCCTTTCTTTTGCCAGGAATGATTATCCAATTCCTACGACATGGGCATAATGACGACAATGATGGCGGATTACTAAATTACTCTCTGTCTCCGATTCTAAAGCAATCGTAATCGTAGAGATTAAGAGAAATCATTCCTCATTTGACAAAAATGGAAAACAAACGAGGCTACTTTTCTAAAGCATTCGAATTTTCACTTGAATAGTTAGCTTTTGTTTTTCCCAGAAAATTGCTTTATGATCAAGTAAGTATGTAATCAACAATCAGCATCAATTTATCCCTGGGTTTGATTGATGATTGAGAAAATGGAAAGTGCAGCCGTAGGTACTTAGATGATGATGAGTCTGGCAATTTTTTTAGTTGTAATTATGATGGTGATCATGTACAACCAGTACCTACCTACCGGCAATTCATCATTACGATTGTGATTCTACGCGTTTAATCATCAGTGGATGAGAACCACACATGCGTAGAAGTACTATCTAGTAGTCTTCGATGTTTTTTTCAATTAATTTTCAATTTTCCTCCTGTGCCAAATGAAGACATCAAGGCAAGGCGAGAGGAGAAACAACAAAAAAAGCCAAGCCGACTAATGGCTTGAGCCTTGATCGAAGCTAAATATGGGGCCGTTCATACATGACTACTACTTCTAGTGAAATTCATTTTCTTCCCCTCGGATAAAAACATTGATTAGGATGAGTAGCTAATTAATTAATTACGTGATGGATGATGAGGACACTCTAACAAATGCCAGGATTTTTTCCCTTTACAGAAGATAAAATGTCCTGCCCAAATTAGGCAAACGAGGAACTGAAATGTGATAGTGATGCGCATGCGATGCGATCTGATTAGATCTGATCAAAAAAATCGAAATGAGTAAGCGAATGAATGAATGAGCCTGTCTGCTTTATGGTAACTGGTAGGTCCTTGTCTTGACACGCGAAATCAGACTTCAAAATTTTCTCGACATGAACATGAACATGACCAACTACATATTTAGGCACCCCAAGAAGAAGGAAGGGTGACATGGACTGAACATTGATTAAGATTAATTGACGCAAATGTGGATCACCAAAAAAACAAGGGGATATAATATACATTAACCTTTGACATTTTTTTATCAAGCACATATGAAAAACAATCCGAATCCATTTGAAGTGAGAGGATTGATTCGACGTAGTAAAGTAAAATCTGCTCCTGTTCCCACCTTTCATTCATTCGCCATTACAAATTATCGCTTTGGGCGAGCGAGTGAGCGAACTAGCCCAATCTCGCTCGATCGAGTACTGCTTGCATAGGCTTGGTCGAGTAAACTTGAAATTTATGAATGACCCACTCCGCGAGATTTTTTGACAGGAAACATGATCATGCGCAACAGCCACTACAACCAACCAACTAACCATTCATAAAAAAACGAGCGTGTACAATCGCCGCCGGCAAAATTTGAATTGAACTCCTCATTTCATATCTTCATTGTCGTGAATGAAGTTGAGTCAAAGCTTGGTTTCAAGCCTCTATCTGCGCAGCCGCAGTCGTAACGTAACCGCGCCGATCAAATATCAAAGGCTTCTCAAGTTTCCATTGTAATTTTCATCTCAATGTCAAACAAATCACATCAAAATCATGTTTCTTTCAACTCAACAGTGACAATGCAATATTAATTCATGCTCCATATTCGATTTTTTTCTTCAAGAAAATTAGGTCTAGGGCCCCTGTCATATCGTCATCATCATCATATCTGACCAGACCAGACCAGACTGATTTTTTCTCTTCAATGGACTACTAAACTAATCTACACTTTTTTTATCTCTTTCGAACCTAACAGCTGATTTTATAAATAGTAGCCCACGAGCAAAATCTTATTGTTATTCTTTTCTTGGGCAATGTATTTTTTTGCTGTCATTACGATCATCATTAGTCCATAAAGAGGGATAGAGTGCGTTATCACTATTATTTTTTAGCGTAACGTCATCATTATTATGATAAATATATTATTTTTGTGTGGCCTGGCCTTTCTTTTCAATTCAAATTCATTTTTTACCTATCGCGTCGTGTCGTGTCGCGAAAAAAAATATTCGCCAAGGTTGAATTTGACGCTGCCGTCTACTCCATTTTTTTACCCCTTCGTTGTTTATTTCTCCCCTGCTGACTTAAAACCCAACTCCTGTCAGCAGCATCAGCAGCAACCCACAAGAACGAAATGTGATTCTATTCCAACTGAGGAATAAGTAAGGACTTTTTATTTGAGCTCCTCTAAAAAACTTAGCTCGAGTTTGTCATCGACATTGGAAAATTTTGAGCCATGGCACAGTAACAAAAAAGTGAGAAGTTAAACTTGGCATTTGATTTCGCCAGACTGACAAAAGCTTCATTTGAAAGAAAGTAAAGCTTAAATTGGACCATCAATACTCTTGGCTTCGAACGATTCATATGACATGACATGACTCATGCATGACAAAAATACTACAGTGAGCAGAAAGGTCATTTCACGCAGCACACAGTTAGCAGCATAATAATTCTTTCACGCATCCACAGTTTTTCTTGGCAAGCGGGGGGAAAACGTGATCATATATTTTCTGCAAATATTCAATTAAAATTCGATTGTGTGTGAATTTCTGTGACCACCTGTGAGTCAGCCAACGCCACAAGAACCGCAACAGAAGTAGAAGTAGTAGTAGCGTAACTGAGTTTGAATTGGCAATGTGGTAATATAAATAAATGCGCAGTAGTAGTCGTAGTAGGATCTGTAGTTTGTCTTGTGGGTAATAAAAATAATGATCATTCAACCGAAAGTCATAATAATAAAAAATGAGCTAGAGCCAAGTCAAGCCAAACCAAACCGAGCTCGTGGTTTTCATGAAAAATTATTCTTGATTCATCCTTTTATAGTGTCAAAATAATGAAGGAAAAAAATGAAAGTGAAGGAGAAAATGTTTGCTGAATTGAAAGTGAGCAGCAGCAGCAGCGGGATTGGATTTTGCCATGAGTTGAATTAACTACGATTACTTCACCTTCAAACACATAAGCTTGTCTACCATTGTTGAGGGGGGATTGCTTTGACATTGCGAAATTGTTTGGGAGAGTATTAACAATAAAAAGGAAAATCTAAATCTTTATCTCACCTGCGGCGAAATGTAGAGCGGTACTCCTCCTTCCTGAGTTGTCCCTCGCATTCACATTCCTCGGATTCGCCAACTGCTTCACACGGACTAGATCCCCCGCCTTACAAGCCTCGAACAAGTGCTTGAGTTGATCCTTTGCTGAAATTGGAGTGGAGACTGCGGAGCTGGGGGTGCTCGAATTAGCACTTCCTATACAAACTGGCCCGTTCCCTGAGCCGTTGTTGGTGGAGCCACTTCCGAGAGAGTTTTGTGTCGACATGCCACTTCCGCCGGACAACATTCCCCCGGAGGACATTGATGATGTGTTACTGGGTGGACCCCCAACACCTCCACCTCCTCCGTTGCTACTACTAATACTGCTTATCATGCTGGCACTCCCAGGAGTTGTTTCTCGCACACCGTGTCCTCCATTACTGGGGTTACCACATCCTCCGCCGCCGGCATTGTTACTCTTCCCTGAACCGTTGATACAACTGTTTCCTCCCATACATCCACTCCCGCCACCCCCATTCATCAGCACTGAATGAAGGCACGAGAGGCTGGTGCAAGTGGTCGAGGATAATGTCGAGTTTGATGAAGATTGTCCACCATAGACACTACTACTTCCGTTTGGTCCACCATTCGAATGCATCATCCCCCCTGGAGTCCCAACTGGGGGAGGAGGTGGAGGGGGTAATCCCACAGCCCCAGTGACTGATCGACACGGACTGCTCCCACACTCTGAAGGGGAATCCATTCCTCCATTGCCACCTCCACAGAGACAACTCGAACTGGAGCAATTATTATTGAGTGATATGCTTCCATTTGAGCCAGGACACGTACAGGAACAGCTAGCCCCACTGAAGTTGAGACCGGAAGCATTCGAGCTGCTCCCCGACATTGGTGTGCACGGACAGGACATGCTACTGTTGTGACCACAGGAGTACCCCGAAGTATTCAAGTGACTGTGGCTATTGCTTCCATCCATTTTTGAAGCCTGGTTGATTGAGGAATTCCTTTCGACAGGAATTATGTTGAAATAATTTGAGACGATTTCCTCTTGAGTATTTTTGGTCTTCAATGATGCGCAATCATTTTAATGCTTTCCTTGCCCACATTAAATTGATAATGATGAGATGTGTGGCTTAAGGAACTTTGGGACATTCACCAGTGTAATATCGAATTGATTTCTTCCCATAAAAAAGTGATAATCATTCGGGCAACAACATCATTACTGAGAATACTATATAATATCTTCCCTTCCGCAACATTTAATACCTTGTCGAAAAAATGAGAGAAACTTGTCAGTCTTCAGGACTTGCAATAAAAACTTAAAGTTGGAGCACAACTACATCCAGAAGTAATGAAAGATTACATAATAATATCACAATTTCACAAAACTTAAGTGGACTTCCTCATTCAGGCGCAGTTAGGATTGCTGTTATAATTACAAATTGCGCCAGCTCAGGCATGAAAATCCCCCTAATTTGCCTTCAACCACTCAACATTCACTGTTAAAACTACCCACTACTACTTCTATTTGCCACACACAAACAACGGATTTAACAGTTTTATAACAATTCGTTCATGTAACGAAGCAGTAGTAATGATCCAATCGTTTCTGCTGGCACGTCCCTTCACTCCACATTTTCAGGAGGAAACTGAGGAAGGTACTTTTCAAGAAGTTGCTACTGTTGTTAGTTGTCACGAATTTCGAATTAGAGGAAAATCCTTCCCATTCACCGAAGAATTTTACACGGTTTCAAAACACTCGTTTTTTGTCCTCGTCATCATGTCACAGTGCGCGTGCGCCTCCTTGAGCTTTGGTCAGCTTCAAATGGGAAAGGGCGTTGAACTGTAGCATTAGCCCCTCCTTTTTTCCCTGCTTCCTTCCAGTGATTGGCTTGTTGCTCCGATCAGTCCGATCCGCTTTGATTTGTCTTTCTTGAGCCGGGAATTAGCTTTGGCTTGGGTTGATTGAGGTTTGAAGTATTTTTGGATGATTGCGCATGCGTTAGTAGTAGTTGCGTTGCGTTGTTTTTTTCAAATGAGATCCTTTCTTTGCTTGATTGTGGGTGTTGTTATTGAGTCTTTTGAGTTGATGGCGCGCAATTTGATTTCCTCAAATTCAAACTTCCTTCGAAACATCTGACTTGCACCGCTTCCGAGAATTTTATCTGTTGACCAAAGAAAAAACGTTACTGTTAGTGAATTGAAGTTCGTCGTTTTGATGAAAATAATGAATTACTTAAGTACATTTTCCCTAATTCGAAATAATCAGTAGGTGACTTTAATGCAAATCAGATTGATGCGACTTTGCTGTTTGGGGGCGAGAGCATTAAACATGATTATTATGATCCCAATAAAGTACGACCACGACTAGACTGTCTTGACATTCGAACAATAAAAAGTCGCAGGATGCCTTGTTCGCTTTTCTAGCAAAATTGCGTTTTAATTCGATTCATGATTAAGATTTCACGATGATGATTACGCAAAAAAGTCTGAAGAACTGGTACCAGACTGCAGAAATAAAGTTTTCGAAAATGTAGGTAAAAACGCCAACTCATTACAACTACAACTACTTTCCATCCAACCATTGCAAATTACAAGCCATCAGGTTGTTCTCTCAAAAGTGCGCGGTGGTGATTGTGATTACTTTTTATGAGTACTCATCATCTAACTGTCTGGTTTTTAGCAATTTCAAAAACCGGCTGCGTGGGTGGCGAGAAGTGGTTAGACCTGGCTTGGTCTGGCTTATCTATCAGTCATCGTCGTCATCATCATCACCAATTTTTTCTATTTGAAATCCTAGAGGATACAATCACAATCACCACATCAGACCAGAAGAGACTAGGTCCATGAGCTATGAATGAATAATTAACGGCGGAAATAAATATTCGCGATAAGGAAAAGGACAATCATTTATTTACTTGTTTCATGTCATTTCTACGGAGCCATAGAGCACTCGACTCGACTCGAGACTCGACCCAGTAAAGACGAGCATAACGGTAACGGTACTCTTGATTAGAGCAAAAAGCTGACTTTGACCATTGCACTAAATCAGGGACTTCTAATTTGTCATTCATTCTGCGCCATTGCCTTGTAATTTTTTTGGCTCATCAACTTTTCCACTAGAGATAATTTCACCTAATGACCGGTGAAAAGAACGATGACAAGCCGAGACAGAAATAAGACTTAGCAACTTGTTCAGGTCGCAGTCAGAAAACATTAGCAATTATTTATATCCTCCTCAAGAGAGCAAGTCAAGGAGGTGCAGACGCAGAGAAAGGGTAGCGGAACTCTATAAATTCTTCATTAAAATGCAGAGAGACAAGGTGAAACTTGAATTCATTTTACCTATTTACTCATCCCAACTCAGCTCAACTGAACTGATGATGATTGTCTACGTCAACGTGAAGAAAATGATGAGATGCTGATGCAGAGCAAGTAGCTACACAAGTTCTTCCCCTTGGCGCTTTCCCACCCAGACCCTGTACCGGTGCATCAGTTCAGAAGAGCTGAGTGCAAATGTCAATAAATTGCAATCTCATCAACTGTAGCACTACTGCAACAAAGAAAATTTGCAACATAGTACCAGTAAGTACGTACCAGCTGCAGAGTAATGGATTACATTAGTATGTACTTGTGCATCTCATTTGTTCGTTTCATTCACACCTGAAGGATCATAGAGACCGAGTCGAGCTAAAATGACGACTCGGTATTGTCTGCCAAGTCTTAAGTGTTGCACTAAACAGGAGGTGGTTCATAGCTACTCCACCTTCTCTTCGGCCAGAAAAAGTGGCGCATGGGAAAGCTTCGGACAGCTCATCACATCGATTAACTGTCGTGAATTGAAATGCTATCATACCCAATTCACCCGACTATTCAAGTGCCTGCGGATCACCAAAATTGAACTTGAGAGGGGCGCCTTGAACACCTGCGAGCTGAAGGAAACTCCGAAATCTTATTTTCCCCTAAGCACATAGCCTCCGGAATAAGTTGAACCTGTTGGAACGCTCACTCCAAGAAATTTCAATGGCCGTGATCATGATTTGATGATCCAGAATTTAGATGATCAGATCAAAGGACGAGGACACGATGTGACACATTTTTTCCGCTGCTTCAAGCTCTAGCCAAGCCTCTGCATCCATTATTTTATTGGATTGCACTCTCATTAAATTGCAATGTGCAACTTATAATCAACTTCAAAAAAAGTATACCGCTTCTGTGATGACATGATCCATGATCATGAATTTATGATTATTATCTATGACAAGGCACGAAAGTGAAGGAGTTGGATTGAATTGGATTGGAGTAGGCCACCAGCTCACCTCCATTTCGCTCAGTAGCCCACATTTTCAGATCTTGATTTCATTTCTGCAGCGACGAAAGTCGTGGCATATCACTTAACTAGGTATTATTTATTTGCGAAATATTTTTTATAACAATTTGGTGCTTCCCTTTGATTTCTCATTCTTTTTCCCTAATTGTAACGAGTAAATTGGGGGAGCGAGGAGATATAATCGAGATACTGGTCACGATCGAGGCTTCTTTTTTTGAAATTATCGAAAAAAACCTATCCATCCATCCTATTTAACTCACTCACTCAAATACTTATGATCCGCTTCCTTTTGATTTGCAAATTGGCGAATCTTCGTCAATTCTCGCTGATAAAAATATGCACGACTCGACTGTGTGCTGAGTTTTCTGTAGCTGAAAATTGACGAAGGCAATCATCAGGACGCCATGATCATCATCATCGATGGCGGCAAGGCATGATGATGACATGACGATGACTGTCATTTTCGCAACACATTTTTTCCCTCGTGCTTTTCAAACTCCATCCATTGCATTGCGCCAACCAAAGTAGAGTTATTGCGACACAAAGAGAAAATATATTTGTTATTTATGCGCATTCGCAATTTCTTTTACTGATTTTTCCATTCGATAAAAAAAGAAGAATTCAGAGTCCCACCTCCTCCGTTCCGATTACGAATTGTGGAAATAGATAAATACACTTAAAATGCATGACTTAGCTTGGCTTGGTTCAACTCGTCGAAGGGAAATATATAGGCCAAGTAAGTGCTTCACATCACTTCAGTTAAAAATAAGTCGCAAAAAAGGCGACGTTATCGCGACAGCAAACAAACTAGCATTCAACTCTATATGAGCCAATCCATCCATTCCCATTTTTTTATGAAATAGGAAGTAAAATCCACAGAAAAAAAGTCTCATCATTCGCGAAAAATATCGTCGATCACATCACACCACACGAAATTCCTGCGCTGTGTTCATAATATTTTTTTCATGAGAAATATGCAAATACTTTTTTTCGAAAAAAATGCTTAGCATTTTTGTCATATTTTTGCTCCTCACTCCACAAAAAAATGAGAAATGGATGAGGAATGAGGATGGGACATGAGATAGCAGAGCAGAGCGGAGCGATCGAGCACGCTTGGAAAAATATGAATGCGATTCATGTGCGATGCGATGTGTTTTTATGAGTTTCTGCTTCGCCATCATCGAAATAGGCGTGTTCTCCTCTTTTTCTGACATTTAACTTCGAAGATAATGCACACAAGATAAGTCAAGTAGATTTGAATACCACCACCAACACCAACGCTCTCATTATCGTCGCTGTTTATCCATTCCCCATTTTGTAAGTAGATGTAAACAAACAAAAGACACTGCAAAAAATGCATGCTTTTCCTTCAAAAACTAACAAACGTATAATTTTAAATTAACGCCCGTGCCTTGTATAATCCAGAATCCAGGTTTGATTCATCTAATCATTTAACAGGAAATCTGGATTTTCATTTCAAGCGGTGGAACACTCTCCTCGAAATATTCAATTTTGTCACGCTATATCGAGGCAGTAATTACAATCTTAGTAATTTGATCTAGCATTAATAGGAAAATTCCCTAAAGAATTTTATGACGTATTACCGAAATTCGGATAAATACGGCTCTCCACTACTCGGCTCGCACTAAACTAAACTGATTCGCAGTTCGATCTGAATGACCGAATGGAAAGACAATGAAAGAACTGTACTGTAACTTTTAATAAAAAGGGATGATATCGTAATTTCCCGACACACGAGACTCGTGTAGTTGTGTTGTGGGGCACTTCCATTTACGGAATCATAATTTACTGGTTCGTTCGCTCAATTTCCCTTTTCGCAAGACAAAACAAATAAAAAATTCTAACGTGGTGTGCTCTATAACAAGTACGATTTGTCCCTCCATCCTCCAATTTCTCCACTCCACTCCAAATGATCATCATATCAGCACATCTATCTAGTACTTAATAAAATGAAGGAAAACAATATTTCGTTATTGTTGGAATTCACAATAGTTGGGAGTTGAGATGGCTGGTCCTTCACGCATTTGCGAATGATGATATGATAATAAAGCAGAAATGCAAAAAGGCATGGGATGCCCCCCAAATGAACGAACAAATGGGGATTGGAGAGATAATTTTTTTTACCGCAGGCTTCATCAGATTGTGGACCGTGGACCAAAAGAAGACGAGGAAAATAGTATCATTCTGAATGATAATAGAGCCAACCAACCAACCTAAGAAGAGAGGACAAGTGACATTACGTCTTAATCACCTTCTTCTTCCTTTTATGTCGCTGCTTTATCACTTTTATTTCATCTTCACGCTCCATCCATCCCTACCATATCTTATCTACTCATGTGAAGTTTACCAGTTTGCTTTGAAAAATCAATAAAAAAAAATAGCGGAGTTGTGAAGTGAACAGGACATAAAATTAATGACAATGACAATGCAATGGGAGCCATAGCCAAAATCTTGGAGTGTCGCCTCACCTCGCTCCACTGGTTATTCTAATCGAGCGACAAAGATGATTGCTTTAATACTGCTAGTAAAAACCGAATTGGGAATGGGGATGGAGTGGTCGAGCCGAGCCGAGTCGAGACAATTCTCTGTCCGATTGATTTGATACAATTAGATATTGTTATCCTGTTCCCCTCTTCAGCTTCACTCGCGCTTATCGCAATCAGTGCGAAAAGTACTAGGCCCAAGTGTGAAGAAAATCCCCAATCCCCAGACTGAGATAAAATTTATGAGTTGTCAAATCCCAAAAAAAATACTACTGGTTTCACTTGGATTAGTAGGATTAGCGGCTCTTCAAGAACCAAAAAACTTGATTTGAAAATAGGAATTCTTTGAAATGCAAATGCGAACCAGGACCAGGACTTAAGTATTTTTGTGAACAAAGAGCCCCACACCGCACCGAACTGAGGCTGTACTTGGAGAATGCATTCAATTCAATATTCAATCCCTAAGTCGAGGAGCCAGACGAAAAAAAAGAAACTCTGAAAGGGAAAAAAATTAAAACGATGCCATTCCGCCTATGCCTATTCAAACTCGTCAAGAAACTTCTGAAGTCTCAGGTGAGGAGGATTTTTTTTAACAAGGAGCGTGACGTAATAATTGGATTTTCTCATGAATCCATCCCGTGTGTGTTTGTTTTCCTTTTTTATTGTTATTCTTGGATCGGATTGGAATAACAATTCACCTCAGAGGTTTTTCTCATTATCAAAGCGTGAAAGCCGAGGAGATCGAGATCGGAGCATTAAATGCAAATGCAAACCGACTTCAGCTCACTCGTGAAATCCTAATAGGATTACTCGGCCAATAAATATTGACTAACTGAATGAATAAGTGAGTGAGTGGCAATACCGTTTCCATTCCTTCATGGTTTCGATTCCTCCTGGCTTCGTCTGAGGTGGACTGCAGTGCAGTGATTGGACTCGAGATAAGGGAAGAGAATTTTCGCATGCATAAAATTAACCCGTTTTTTATAGTCCGCAGCTCCGCTTAAAGAGCGGGGATGGGGGATGTGGAGTGATGGCGAAGATGTTTTGGTCCCTCCTCCCCACAAGGAGACTTTATGATTTTTTTGGGGGGATTTTCGAGAAAATAACAATATTTTTTTTATTGCCCAGGGCGCTGATTTATTTAATAAAGGGGAGGTGGAGGTTTCAGGACCAGAAACACCAAATGCCTATACTTAAGTCTTCAATCGGATCGCATCGGTGAAACTGGATCAGAGTCATCATCATAATCGTGGGCTTTTGCCTCGGGCACTACAATACTTTTAATGGCAGAAGACTCGCAAAGCCAAAGCCGCAGTGCCAGTGCCAACGCCAGTACCCACCTCTCAGAATCAGATACATTATGCGCACGCAAATCGAATAAAAAACTTTTTTTTCTGAAGCGCCAACTCAACTCTAGTCAATTCTCAGATAATGCTTTTCCTCTACTGATGTGCTGTGGCATTGTCTTCGTTTTAATTTTATGGCCGTTTTTACCGTTACAAATACATATCCTCAGATTGTGAGCGAGGTGAGGTGGGCTGAGAGGAATTATTGTTTTTTGGTTCATTTATTCCCCGCTTCACTCCAATTTGGCTTGGTTTCCCTCGAAAATGGGGATTCATGCAAAATTTATTTTTCGCGTGATTTTCACGGGACTCAAGCGAGTTGACTATTGGATCGAGCGCCATTAAATGAGAATGAGCGAACCACAGGGCATCATCATCTTCAAAGGAACGCCATAAAGTACCACACCACCGATAAACCCTCATCGAAATCAGCCATAAAAGGGCATTGCACGAGCGAGTGCGGAACACGTGATAAGACCCCAGAACTTACAGGAAGAACCGCTAACCACTAATTATTATGAGAAGGAAAACAACGCATTTCACTCCAACGCCATCGAATTTGACAAGAAAACAAAGAAAATTCCCTTCTTGGTGTCTCCCGACCACTAAAACCCATTTCATGTTCCTGATTTCAGAATCCCCCCACAAGGAATTATCATCTTCCCAATATGGATCGGCTCATTCCTAAAGACGTAATTGCAGAGTGACAGGATAACTACGACTTAAGAAGATGAATGACTGACTGTAATAAATTGCGGCGGACTGTGACTCGAGATGAGTTGCGATTTTGGCTGTACTTAATGCACTGAACTAGCTTAACTCAGTTTCTTTATTTTTCAAAAATTTTCAGTAACAATTCCCCTTCAAGTGGGTGACCTCGACGGTGACAAGGCTCAGAAGTGGATAATTATCATGGCGGCAGTCGACTCGAGATTTCTCAAGTGGCTCGGCTTGGCTTGGCTTTGGCTCGCGAAATGCTCTTAAAAATCACCAAAAGGGATCTTCAGGGTCACGATAAGAATGATGATGATGATGATGATGATGAACATCACTTCCATATTTGATATCACTCACAAAAAAACCAACACCAACAATAACAAAACGACTTTGGATTGGGATTTTGGAATGGTCGGCACAACTCAAGTCCAAGCAATAGGAAAAAAAATTGATTGTGATGGCTTCAGAGTCCCAGACTGCGAATCGATGATGGCGGTAGGGACGGTAGAGCTCTTCAGAGATCAGTATCAGAATCTTTTTTTGTTTTGCACTCCCCCAAAAATAATAAATACTCCTCCAAGACCAAGAATCACAGGTCGAATATGTCGCCATACTCATCATCATTTTGTCGAGAAGAAGAAGACGTCCGCACGTGATGTGATGCCTCTTGATTGTCACATCACATAATCATCACATCCAAGAAGAACAACAACCATTCCTCCACCTCCTCCTCAAATCGACTTGGAATTGGATTGGATGTGGAGTGGACCCCACGAAACCATTTGCCGCCTGAATAGAGCCAGAGCCATTCGCGCAAGACGACGGACACGTCGTCGCAAATCGTTTAGGTTTTGTGGGGCCCTTTTTGTAATAATATATTTATGATCTTGTCACTTGTCAATCACTCCCCAACAAGTTGTCATCCTCCACAAGCGGTATTGTTCCTCGCATTTCTAATTCATTTAAGCAGGATGCATAGATGAATTCATACGTGAGCTCAATTCATCAGTCGAGACTATCGACTCGAGCTCGAGACGCGTCATCGTATCATAAGCAATGCTCATGCTTTGGCAGACTTCCTAAATAAACAAATTCCTAAAATCATAAAAAACACTTTTATTTCGAAGTGTGCAGAAAAACTGCCATTTTTATCTCCTCGGTTGTTGCAACACGAAATCGAGTGCATCTACTTAAATAGACACGACTAGCGACAGCGAGTTGGATGTTGGACGAAAAAAGGGGACTAGATGATGATCGTAAAATGTAGCTCGCTTCAGAAAAACATATTTCCTGGGCCTTTATAGCGCTCGCTCGCTATTCGCTCGTGCTTAAAATATGCACTTGCATTAAAGTGGTTGGATTCTGAAGGGATTTTTTTTTTAATTTGGCGGAGTGCAAGCAAAATTGACTTGGCACGTCACATCCCATTACGATGCAGCCTGCAGAATCAACACAAATGAATTAGTATGAGTGAGTGAGTGAGTACTAGTAATAGTAATGCACCATAAAAACAACAATGTTTTGACTCTATGATGAAGAAGGAGTAGATCGAGGAGCAGTGCGCAGTGGAGTTTTGCGCGCAAAACAAGTCCAATTTTCTCATCACATTTTCACATAATCGCACACAAGAGCCAGCCAGCCTGAACATGCAAATTCCTTCGTTATCTGACCCAGACACGAAAAATGTAGAAGTGAGTACTCATTATTGCATTGCATGAGTCATGTTTGACAAATGGGTGCGTGTAATGCAAAGTGACTGAGATTGCAAGCGGAGATTGCGAGGGAAATTAACGGTTTCGAAACGGTGGGGAGGAAATGAGGACTGTGAGCACTGAGCACGCAATCCATAAAAATAGGTACATTTGATGAGGAAAATATATGGTGGGATAAATATTTACTGAACACCGAAGTGTGGTTTACTTGTGAGGTGGAAAAAAATTGCAATATGGAAACGAGTCCAGGGGAAATTTCCAGTGCACCGGCTAAGCTCACTCGATATTACCATAATTAAATCAGCAAACTTGATTAATTAGAAACCGCAGAATGTCTAAGGACATCATGGCATGGGCCACGCTGAAGACAGGACTACTCGTTGGGCTTAATTGCTCTTTTGTAGTTGTGATCGTTAATCCATTTTTATCGACATCGAGATTTTTTTTCTGTCTAGTTTTAATCATCCCAACGCACCAGAACCATGTTTTTAGGGTTCATTATTTCACGTTTTTTATTGGGATGCAAATGAAAACGAAACTCGACATTGTGAGCCGAGAGCCTACTCCACATCTGGCAGGGCTCAAACCACACAGGCCCTAGACTTATCTATATCCCAGTGGCAATCATAATTATTATTACGATCTCATCCATCCCCCAATAAAAATCCCTATTGCTTTGATTAATTACCCAATATGCTTTTTATTGTATTTGCTCACGGAGCTCAAGATAATCCAATTCAATTCGACTTGATCCGATCCACTCTCTCTGTCTGGTTCTCCCCATAAAAATCCTCATTAAATTCCCTAATCACCAGTGCAAATCAGCAGCCAGTAAGCCAGGCTGCAGTAATCATATTCACTTTTCCCAATTATTTGTAATATTTCGCCTCAGCCAGAAAGAATTTCAGACCTGAAGTCAGGTAGAAAGCGGTAGGCACCACCTGACCACCTCAGTTCAGTGCGTGGGGCCCATTTCAACCGAACTCCAAATGGGGGCTTTTGCAAATGGCATATGGCAAGCGAAAAA
This sequence comes from Tyrannoseira gladiata, assembly GCA_027744355.1. Classification (NCBI taxonomy): domain Eukaryota; kingdom Metazoa; phylum Arthropoda; class Collembola; order Entomobryomorpha; family Entomobryidae; genus Tyrannoseira; species Tyrannoseira gladiata. The sequence continues at coordinate 14,830 of JAHZNH010002181.1, forward strand.
AACCAGTCACCCAGAACCCAGACGATGCCGATGACACCATGATCTCTGATCTGAAATATCAGCCTTCTCCCTCAGCAAAATATCTAGCCCCATAGTCAGTCATTATCCTAGTCTTGTCGAGTCGAAATTGTCAAGCTGAAGCCACCATGTACACCACGTACCTTGTTCTTCGCCATCATATCACTTATCAGATCGCAACCATATCCATCCATTCATTTGCCACTCAATCTCAATGCTAATTCTAGTTTTCTCTTAAGTTCTATTCTTAATCATGGTCAGCGGTAGTACTTAGTTAGTAGGACAGCTTCATCACGACCATCATAATTTTCCCCAGTCAGTCAAAAAGGAAAGTCTCCGTGGTTGATTTGATTGATCCCAATCCCAATATTTTAATGAATGTGATCGAATTCAACCCTACCCACCTGTTCTAAATTTTGAAATCCACCATCAACCACCACCACCTTTGCCGGGGCTCACTCTCAGTATCATCAACCGACAAAACATTCATTCCCAACTCCCAAGTGAACTCAACTCAACTCAACTGAGCAGAACAGAAGTGAAGCCTGAGAGCCAAACACAGATCAATAAAAAAAATCTCCTGAGTCCTGGTCCTGGCTGAGAAACAGGTAGGCTTTTTTATGCTAATGCCGAAGGCTACTTCTTCGGTTTTTTAATGAGGATTTTCTACCGACGACGAGGAGGACAAGACAAGATGATGTAAGCATTCGACAAGAAGCATTAGCATTAGCTAGTCGAGCCAGTCCACATTGGATTGGGAAAATGGTGCGGTCGGTCACCTAACCTAATAGTACTTATTGCTGAGCAGGACTGAATACGATACGATACGAAGTACGAAGCACTGAACAGATGATAACGATTTTTCCTCACTTTTTTCCCATGCGATTTTTTCCACTCTCTGAAAAATTAAAATGCATGCGCAGACCAGACCAAGACCAAAGCTTAGCTTCAGCTTCTCTTTTAATCTGATTGCGAAGCGATTGTCTCGAGAAAAAAATGGAGTTGTGGTTCTTCTAACGCACCTTCCATCGCCTTTGCCAGCTTCGGATTTTGAGTACTTGCATGGCTTGGCTTTGGATAGGCTTGATTCATTCAACAACAGATGCTCTACGAAAGTCTGAGTACTTTTTCGCAGAAAATATTTCCCCGAGTCTGGCTTCACCTTTTCATCATGACATGGCTTTGGCTTCAGAATATCAGAATAATGCAATGCTCGAGCTTTTTCTCGCCAGTCTGACAATGAGCCGGGGAAAAATATTTCACTCGGTTGTCGGTTTTTTCCCTCGGTAACTTCCTTGCCTCAAGGAATGGAATGATTATTAAAATGATCTGCCTATTTCAGGGACAGGGAGGACAGGTGAGATCCGGCGGAGCTCCCGCTGTTTTTTCTATGCCTCTCCCATTCAATTCAAGTTTATCTGTATCGATAAAAAACATTCAATTCAAGGTGGAGTGGGGTGCGGGAGGAGGGGTGATGGGTGCCTCTTTAAAAAATCTAAGCCAGAATCCTGAATCCTAGATGAAATTGGTAAAGCATCGATCCTACCAACAAAAATAGATCCCCTTTTATACCGAGCTCGCGTTCCCAAGAGTAATTCCCCGAATTAGGGATTCGTCACGGTTCCATCGGGATCCCCAAATACTTTTTTTTGTTTGGGGTGGAATAAGCTATATTTGCATAATGGAGATGGTGGGAGACGATTTAATATCAAGTCACAACTTGTTGCAGGCAATGGCGTGGCATTCAGAGGCAATTCTGATTCTTCAGGTTGATTTTCTTTGCACTTGGAAAGTGACTATCCCCATAAATCTTGAATCGAGGCTGTAATGGTCACCCACGCCATTTTCAATGGATTGAAGTGAAGACGGATTCACTTCACTTCAACTTCACATCGCCGTTTTTTTGCCAAACAACAAAGGAGAAAATAAATGACATCACATAATACTTAAAAATACTCCCACCTTTTAGTAGCGATGGGCCTAGTCCATTGTGCAATTTTTTCACCAAAAAATGAGTATTGCGGTGGTGGCCATGTAAATAGGTACGTGGCACCGATGTTTTTCCGTCCCGCCCAATCAAAATCCTACTCTGCCATGATCTGACAGGTGATTTCGCAATTGCAAAAAAGCAGGGAATCGAGACGGACGATGGAGTCAAGTCAGAATCAAGTTGCTTCGAAAATCTTAAAGACCATTGCAAGCAAATTGCAAGTTTTTTCCCAAGCGCCACTCGCCTATGATTTCAAAAGTAAGACGATGTCATGAATGCCTTGTGTTTTACTCCTAGATGAAGAAGCGGATGCGGAGTGATGGTGTTGGCATTTCCGGTCTGGCGTGCTTAAAAGGCAAGAAGTTTTTCTTTCATTTCAGCGAGCAGGGTTCCGCTTGTTTATCGCTAGTCACGCAATTTTCCTGAGCAGACATTTAAAAGGAGCTTTTTAAATGGGGGAAGTTGAGTTGAGACTTCGCACTTCGACCAGCTCCCCCATTTTTTTGTGAATGGGTCCTCTAAAAAAAAGACTGGTAATGGGGAAGCAGCCCCACCGTACAAATTCTAAAGTGAGGATGGTTATCATCTCCAAAATGTTACTCGTCGACTTCCGCCGTGTGAGCGAGAGAACGAAGCCGTTTCGTCTGCTCATGGAATTTTTGACAGGATCCCATGCCACAGCAATAAAATATGAATTGGAAGGAGGACCGACTACCTAACTACTCTATAACTAATTGCAAATGCAAACAGCGAGACCAGACCGGACCGGGAGAAGGAGGGTGGGAGCCATTTAAAATTGCGAGAGAGGAATTAAAGATTAGTGCCTTCAGCTCATCCCAGTAAGAAGTTTAAGGGCAACAGGAAATGGATGGGTGAAGGAGCAAGGAGCCAGTGAATTGAATGAGAAGGAGGATGTCAGCGCACAGGGAGACTTTTGCATTGTTTGTCTGCCTGTGACTCATCACATCACTCCGGCGCATTCATAAAAAAAATTACAATAATAATTTTCTACAGGTATCCAATCCCACTTCGGACTTGAGTATTCACCATTGCTTCGCACCAAATTCACGTTGTGAAAATGAAGATTGTAAATTGTTATGGGCATATCCTGCCATTGCCATCCTTTCCTGGATTTTGAGAAACGATAATGAAGAGGATGACGATGATGACATGCTCTGTTGACCGCAATTTTTCGGGATAATGAAATTGGGCGTGGGAACGAAATCAGTCCGTATCCTGAAACGGATTTTTTTAAAAATTCTGTTCTCACTTCAAACTTTTTTTTAAATTCCCAGAGCAAAATTGAAGCATTTGAGGGAAAACGTTAATACCTATTACTATATATGCGTCTTATCATTTTTGAAAAGATCCAGCACATTTGCAACAAATTGATTCCATTTTGCCCAATCAAGTACTTAAGCATAAATCCAGATAACCTCCATTACTTTTGATGATGAGCACCCCCAACTAATTTAATAATTGACGCCTTAGACTAATTTCTCATTTCGCTTTGAAATTTCCTCCTAATTAATTGTGAGCCCCAAGTCTATCATTAAACTCCTGAACTACTGCCGTTCATTATAAGCACTTCTATTTAGATTCTAGTGAGTGAGTAAAAATGAATGCTTCCTTCTCTAAACACTTTAGCTTGGCTGTAGCTGATGATGATGATGTGATGAGAAGCGAGCAAGAAGTTGTTTCAAGTTTCAAGCGCCTCCCACCGTTGCAATTCAACCGTTCTTTTGAAACAGATATCTCTTGAAACTCGAGATATCGATTAAAACAGGCGCCTCTGCTGAGCTTTCATGGTGGCTTGAACAAGCATAAACCTAGATTTTCTTGAAGAGATACTCAGTTCTGAAAAAGTCGTAAAACCCTCCGTAAAATTAGCTACAGTATCTATCTAGTACTTAAATAGGTGAAGCCATTGTTTCAAAGTTTGCTTGAATTGGCATTGGCATTATGTGCAAAAACATCGCAAGAAAGAAGGAAATTCCTGGATTCCTGGTTGTAGCGGGGGAATTTCCCTCTAGGGTTTGGTATGTAATGGTGCAAAAAGTAGCATGAATTTCTTCTGGATTGGCTGGTTTTTTGCTGATGAATACTTTTGAATGATAAGGGGAGGATGTCCCTACGGCTAACGGTCATACATTAAAGTGATACTACTTATTTCCCCTGCGGCGGTATGAAATCTCAGTGAGGCATCTCCATCCCGATTGGTCTGGATGAGCTCCCGATTGCGATCGGGAAAATAGCTCAATTTGAAGCCTAACTACGATCCGAGATCCAACTGAGCAATTTGCTAATCTAAATATGAAAATGAAAGATGCATGATCCTGATTAATCACCATCATAATAATAAAACCCTGCCTTATCTTGATTGCTCTCGCTCAATTTAAGAGAATGGAGATGAGCAGCAGCAGCTAATTAAATCATTGTAAAAGTACTGAATGATCATTTATGAATATTCGTATTGACGTGAATGAGAAAAGAATGAAGATGTTGATATTGCATCCCATTCAATTAGAGCAGAGTCGAGCCCATTGAGTCATTTAAACTCAGAATATATATTTTTTAAGCCCACGATTATGATTATGATTATCAAACAGAAATAATTAAGTTGTTCTCTTATTGGATCGAAGTGAGTCAAGTGCCTACTTGCATAACAATAAAGAACACACGAGCAAATGATAAGGGAATACAGGCAGGCGTGATATGGAGTTATCTATCATGTTTCGAGTCGATTCTCGATAAAAAAATTGAAAATCAATAAAACTGATCATTTAAGTATTTGGGTCTGACTTTGGCTCTGGTACGACCTATCTTGTCTTCAGCACGATGATTTAAGCCCATGTGAACCTACATGAAATTGGCGATTGTGCGAGCGACCCAAACTTAAAACTGCAGCAATAAATATTTAAGATAGTTTATTCATTTGACAAATTGCGTTCCAATCCAAGGAGCAAATCCAATCAATTGTGATCTACATCTAAATCTAAATTGCATTCCTTCTTACCTAGCTACTTACTTGGAATTAGGTTGGATTTGGATAGATGCGTGAATTTTTTATTGGCACTTGACGTCATGTCATGTCCACGTCCATCTCATGTTTTAGGCCCTCGCGCTGTGTGACCTGGTTCATTTCCACAATGAAATATGGAATACAATAAATTACTGGGATTGAGATTGAGTGTACTTATGAAGTGTAGGGCTAGTTACCACCTTCTCTAATTAGGTACGCCCCACTAGACATGCCCCCAGTTTAGTGGAATGGGAAATCTCAAGATTTTTCCATCAAAATGAAATTTCGTAGGTGCCATAATTGTAATTACAGCCAGCAAAAAGCAATATTTTTCTTGGCGCTTTGGATGGAGGTAACTATGATTAAAACTGTAAGAAGAATTCATGACCCAAGGTCCACCAAGCCAAGCCATAAGCCAAGGTGCTGACTTCGAAGTGACATTAAGTATCTTGTAAATTACTGTCAAGTCCAAGTGGACTGGGATTCAGAATTCATTTTAATTACCATATTCGGAATGATCCGTCACTTTTGATTTTTGATTGCCATTGACATTGAACCAGCAGCGACGACGATGATGAGATGAGATGCGATCCCAAAAGGGGAGCTGACTTTGACGAGTGAAGAGAGTGCAAAGTGGGTCGTAAATCATACCAAAAATAGCAGGGGTGACGGTTATTACTTATTACCACAGAATATATTCATTTTTTTTCGAGATTTTCCTTCACCAACGGAAAAAAATAATCAACTCTTAGATGTACAATGTCTACTTGTTTATTTTAGCAACTTTATTCACTTGAGCTCAGGGACGAGGATCTTCTAATAAATAGTTTTGTAAAGATGAGAGTTGAATTGGAATTGGAAGGAAGACATCTATCTAATCAGGATGGAATAAGACGAGAGAATTGATGCCAAAAATCTGCGGTACCTACTACACCTCTCATCATTATCATCATCAGTATATTCTCCCAAATGGAGAAGAATCCACAACCAAATTCTGTTAGCCTTTGCCTTGACACGCCATTTAGGGACTGACGTAACAACAGATGCAATAATCTCATTAGGAAATGTAAACTTGGCAGCGATGGATGGACTGGCCCATGTCCGGAATCATTTTCATGTGGAGATAGATTCATGTCATAATCATAATCATAACGGACTTCATTTTGAGATGCCAGCCAGCCAACCAACAACCCCCAAATACTTATTATATTTAAATGGGGAAATGTTTTGAGTTGGAATTGAAAAAAAATTAAATTCATTTCTTTAGATCATAGTCCATCCTTCAAGGAAACTGGAGACAATGAGACCCTTACTAAATTTATGCAAAGCAAAGTACTGGCACATATTGGAATTTTAATTAAAATTAAAATCCTGGAACAAATCCAGGTCCATTCTTACCTTTCTTTCGGGTTTCTCCACTCCGGAATTCCTGATTGACTTTTCCCAAACTTTAAATGATTGTATCACAATTAACGGGAATTTTAATTAGCTTGGATCACTCGCACAACCACACATCGATCATTATTACACTCCAGAAAACACTCGGGATATAAATTTGTGACATGTGGAATAACTCCTCACTCACTTAATATCAGAATCAACTTTCTGTCATCCTAATGCGAACTATTTTTATTCACTCCGGAAGAAACTACAGTCCAATCAGAATCTTCCAACTCCAATTTCAATGCCCAATTTAATTGTAGCAGCGATAATTACGGTAAAATTCCACACAAAGAAGACAGTTCACTTTAGTTAGTTAGTCCTTAACTAAAATATAATATTTTCCCCGTCGTGTTTTCCTCTCCGACAATGAGAGTGTTGTACGGCGAACAGCATCAGGAGCAACACTGAAGTGAAAAGATGCAATGGGAAAATACATTATCATCATCATGAGCACTCCACTCACTGCAATAATAATAGTCGTCGTCGTCGTCAAAACACAACACAAGGAACAGGCCAGGCCAGAAGACCAAGAGCAGCTAGCAGCTAAAGAAAACCTGTGCAATAACATCGAAATACTAGAAGTCTACTGCACGTCGTCCAAGTACGGCAACAGTGCACTCACTCGCTGCGCTACAGAATGGAATGGAATTGAAGAATCCTTTTTTTTCATGTGAATTGGATTGTGCTTGTGGCAGTGGCAAGTATCTTGGCTTTGGCTTCCACTTCAGCATATTCAAAACCTATGAGGATGATGATGATCATCATCGTATTAAAAAATATGAATAAATATTGTGCCTATCCGAAGAGCTCCTCGACTGACTGAGGAGCCTGATGCTTTTGCTGTGCCTTGGCTATTGGCTACGCTTCTGTTGCGTGGAGTGGAGTTGGAGTAGTCGTATCGTAGTTCAGTTCAGTTCAGCTCAGTACATGTGACTACATCAACGTAGGTATATTTTTTATGGGACTCTGAACTGAATACTACAATGCAGAAGGCAGAAGGGAAGCCAAGTTAGCATTCAGCTTATAGGAGGAATATGAAACCCTTTCCCATTCTCTTTTCATTCCTTCGAGGATAAAAAACGGGAGATGAGATGAGTACCCAAAAGAAGTAAGTTTTTAGTGGACTCGGAATAAATATATTTGTCAATGTGACTTTGTGACATGTCATTGCGAATCGACTCGACTCGATCCCAGAAGATCGCTGAGTTGAGTTTGATTTGGATGTGTCAAATTGGCGAGAAATATCAGGAGATTTGAAACGTCAAAGGCGAAGGAGAATTGCGATCACTTCTCGCTTCGCCTTTGTCTACCTAAGTATTTAGTTTAGAAGGGAATGGGAGGAATATGCTTAATATACTGAATAATAGAATGATATTTAATAGGCTCCTACCTAAGTAAAAGCAGGACTAGGACTCAATTATTAAAAAGACTGTACGCAATACAACAAGGGAATGGGAAAAGGGCCTGAAGGCATCACATCACATCACAGCTTCTCCTTATCATCATCAACTCAAAGTGAACTCCACAAAGCCTTCTTCTAGGAGGAGGAGGATGCTACAGCCTTAACTGTACATTTTAATACTGACTTGTTCTTGTTTGTACAGAAAAGATTTTATGTTATGGATGTACTCATGAGAAGACCGTGTAACAATGAAGTGTATCGTATCATATATATCCACTTTATTTTTTGGCATCGCCATCCTCAAAGAAAAAAACCTGACTGAGAGTTCAAATTCAGCTTCGGTTCAGATTCTTTTCAAATCTGACTCAACTCAGGTTTCCACTATCCAACTACTATAGTATACTGAGCTCATTCAAGTTCCTAGGGATCATCCATTTAGTACGTAACGCAAAAAAAATCGATTTTTCGGAACCCGGAAAAAGCGTTAATACAGAATGTCACGGTTGCCCCTGATCCCCCACCCCCCCCC
>JAHZNH010002182.1:0-11624 GCA_027744355.1 Tyrannoseira gladiata
CTAACCCTTCTCCACTCTGAGTGACAATCTTTAAACGGAAATCGACGGTATTCAAATGAGGCGGCTTCCATTTCAACACGCTATCACAGCGTCCACTAATATAAGGCTCCTTTACAGGCTGAAAAATAGTCCCATCAGGTTCGTGAGTAAGCTCTTGAGCTAACTTACCATTCAGTATCTTTTCCGTATCTTCCAGGAACCAGAACGGCTTGAATCTGATTCCAAATGGCTCGAACTGACGGTCAATTTCTCCTCTCTCCATAGCCTTTATTCTCGCATTAATAATCTCATCCTAGAGGTTGGGAATCACGAAATAATGTCAAAATTTAAGCCAAAATCAAGTTATATCTGAGCAAATTATCCTGAATCCACTTTACCCTAATGCAATTCAGCCGAATGCGAAAATCTACTTTTCCTACATCTTCGCCGCGAAACTTGATAATATCGTAAATCAAGTAACGAGGAATCGATTCACCATTTACTTTATCTATCACCATTTCCTGCAAGTCAATAAATTGAATGAACATGATTTAATTATTAAATATTTAATTGAAATTGTCAATTCGCATGTCACTTAATTTTTTTAAATTACCCCATCAACTAAAGTCTCTCGTAAAACATCTCCTGTATTCCTATATGGAAAGCTGATTGCAGGGGCATGAAAAACACAGTTATCTCGATCGATAAAGTAATTGTTTTCACGCCCATCAATGAGCATCAGATATCGAGTCCCATCAGCTTTCCATGACACCATATAAGGTTTTTCAGCTAAAAAGTGGATATTGTTGATATCCATTGAGACCGGTTGAGATCCAGGAAATCCGGTTCTTTAAATCATATATAGACATCAGAAATAAAAACTAAAGACAACGTTGATCGTTTATGCTGAATATGCATTACCCTTTCCATTCACACATATCCTGCACTTTTCTCTGAATTTCTGCGAGTAGCTGACGATCTGTAATTGGCGTTACACCGGGCACACCTTCCATAAAAGTAGGGTTGTCCTTAAAAAACTCTCGTTTCCTCTTTTTTAGTCTCGAGGAGTCCTCTTCATCATAAGATCGTTTTCCATTCATGCTACTACTAGGTCCTGGAGCATGATTACCAGACGCAAACCACATCGTCTGGATGCTCCTCTGAAAATCGTCTACAAATCTCGATAAATTCTGTCGTGACTTCCTTACTCGGAGTTTCTCCATGTCCACGACAGTTCAGCTTCACATACTGAATCCCCTCCTTCTCGACAATGTCACGGGGATAAAAGCGGTCGGTATTCGTGAGATCTATCCAAAGACCTATTCGCATCTGTCAAATGAAGTCATTTTATAATTTATTAACAGTTTCATGTCATGTCATATAGGAGTCGCGTGCTGATAAAAAATATATAAAGGTGTTCATAATTTCTACTTACATTTCTCATTTTAACATTCTCAATGATCATTTGCGGAGGAAAACGCTTCTCTACAGGGACATGAGCGTCATACCTGGAACTAAGGGGGGTTTTGAAAACTAAAAACTTCTGCGCAATAAATCCGTCAGACTTCCTCGGACAGTTGAGCCATCTCGGTGGGACACCTCCATCCGGAAATGGCCGACCTCTACCACCCTTTCCATTGTGGTAGCGGGACATTACACTTCTTCTGGAACAGGCGACCTTCTTCTTGTTTTAAATCACAAATCACTAAAAAGCTAAATCACTAAAACCACTAAATCTTACTTGTAAAAAAATATGGCCCGCAATCAATCGGCACTTCAAAGATATTGCTAAAAAACTTTGCACATATTTAGCTGTGACTACCACTTATGATTGATTTAATATCTCATCAGTAGCATCAAAAATTACAATTAATATATTCAAGATATTTAAAAAAGCAAGTTTCCGACCAAACGAAACTCTTTTGCTGACTGGAATGAAAAATACATCAGCTGATGACCTAGAAGCTTAGGTAATAGAAATGACCGGAAAGGACGTTAGGATTAGGATAGAATTAGAGGTTCAGAGGAATGCAGATGTTTAGTGTTTTGATGCTTTCGATCCGCGGCGTACAACTTACGTCACATAATTTCTCACATTGCCCGCAAGCTTACGCGCGCAGACTTAACTGTGTATAAATCTACCCTTACTAAATTATAATCCATAGAGCATAGAGGAAAAGTTATGTGGTGCATATTTATGTGCTTTTTGTGTTGTGTTGTGAACGAACAGTAACGCAATAGCACGTTCATGATGTTCACCTGAGTCAAGCTAAGGGATAAGGCTATTAGGTGGATTAAGAATGAGCAAATGAAGTTGTTGAAGGTTATTACTCACAGACGATAGATTTCCATGTTTATGCCACTTTGTAAAAAAATCAATCCCAAATCCTTGTACGATTCATGTAGGTTCTTCGCATAATGCGTCCACAAAGGATTACAGAAAATTAAGTTTTTTTAGCCTACGTATTAAAACGCAGAGTTAATTTGTGTATGGTTTCTTTTGGAGTAATAGTGGATTTGTTTCTCCAGCCATGAACCAGCTGAGTGATCTGCAGCAACCAAGTTAAAGAAATATTAATGTGTCGACTGTGTGGTTAAGAGGAATTTTTAACTAATATCAGGAGTGTCAGGACAGATTCCGTAATTCGGAGTGGGCATGGATGAAAAAATATTTTGAAATCGTGAAGTGGTTTTGGACTATATTTCCCAATAATAGTGCTTGAAGACACAGTAGAATTCAAAAAAATATTTAAGGTGAGTAAATTTTTTGAATATTTTGCTGTGTTTATCTCCATGTGAATCCTGGGTTTGAGAACACTGAAATATTGAATTGGTTCCCTTTTTCTCTCCAAAGATAATCTCATAGGCAAAAAATAATATGCTGGATTTTGATCCCCGTTTCCTTGGAGCTGTGTCATCACCTGGCGTTTTGAACATCTCTCGTACTCAGGATACAGTTGCATGGTCAAAGGATAACCAAGTAGCCCTGATTACTGACGGAGGTGGAGTTTTTATTGTGGTAAGTGCTCAATCCTTTGGGGTCAAAATCGCATATTTAAGTGGCTTTCGAAGCAGAATGCATCTCCCGTGTCCGATGTCAATGTTTAGTGAATTGCTAGATTTAATTCACTGTAGTACCAATGTGAAATATGTATTTACGTTGGCACCTGTAAGGGCAATCCCAAGATGCATTGTCGTCAAAAGAATAAGTACTAGAAGCACTATCCCATTTAACAAAGGGTGTATCAAGAACATGGCGACTGGAAATGCCAGTTATAACAGAACAAAACACTGTGCTAGTACTTTCTGAGAAAAGTAGAAAGCAAATGTGTTCGAGAGAAAGCAAATTAGTCTGTGCAAGAATAACTATCAGAATTTATTTAGGTAAGGACCTGACTTCGATAAGCTGCTGTTTAAAAATGATAGCATTTTTTTGGTTTTCAATTTTAAAATATTTCTTTGAATAAATAATTTATCGTTAATTTCTATATTTACAGGTCTGTTAAATTCACAAAAATGGAGTCGCAGACTTTCTTTGCAGTTCTTCTAGTCAACGTATTGTGTGGAGCAACCGTGGCAGATATATTTCCGTTCCCGGAATTCACAGGAAAAGATGTTACGGGATCAGTATTTGGCTCGGCGAATGATGAAATTTTCCCCGTTGCCTTTGGAGATCTGAATGCGGATAAGTTAACTGATGTTGTCACAGTGACAAAAGATAAATCTTCACTAGTCTTGCTGTATGCGAGACAAGAAGCACCATACCTCCAACGGGAAGTACACTGTTACATCAAAACATCCCAAAATAGATCGGTGCACATCATTGGGGTAGCGCCTGGAGACTTCACGGGCGATGGAATAATGGATCTTGCAGTAACGATTGGACAGCTTGGTACCCATGATTATGAAGTCATAATTCTAAGGGGAGATCCTAATGACCTAATCTGTGATGCGAATATGGAAAGCGTCATGGCAATCATGGTTCAAGAACCGCTTGCTGCTGATTTGAATGGAGATATGATTGTTGATTTGTTGGGCGAAGTATATGACGATGGTAAAATCTCAAGAAAAGTCTGGCTATTCCATGACAGAACGGATCAACCTCCAACTGAAATCCCATTTCATGTGGATGGACACGAAGTACATAGGCCTATGGCTAACCCATCTTCAAACGCCTTTGTAGATATTGATGGTGATTATGTACCTGAATTGGTCATTGTTTCAAAGGTATCGGATGCTGATAGAGCTGAAAATGCTCACTACATGTCAGTCGAATTTCTAATAGAGACCTACAAGGTTAACATTGATACCCGACCAGACACACAGACACCAGTCACTTTTACGAAGAAAAGAAACGACATTCCAATCAAGGCTAACGGTGACAAAGTTAATACGATCGGTCAACCATTGTTTTTGGATTTGAGTCAAAGCGGGGAACTACTGTATTTGTTACCCTTCTGTACAACAGAACAGTGCAAGCATTCCAGTGAATTCGGAATCTTGGCCGTAGTTAATGATAGTACCATTGAACTCCCGTTGAAAGGAATTGATTATAATGGGAAAAAATGGAAGTGGAAGCACCACATAAAGAAGTCCCGGGAAGAAGAGGAACATTACTTGCACTCCCATTTTGACGCGTATTACTCTAGAACCATTTCCCTTCGTATTGGAGACTACAATCTAGATGGATTCCCCGATCTCATCGGCGTTGTTGAGTCTGTGGAAACAATTCCTGAAACGCGAGCTGTAATACTTGAGAATGTTCCCTGCAAAACTACCGAAAAAGTGACGTGTCCTTTCCCCAGAACCTTCAATCTAAAATTCGATGTGTTGCAGGATTACACAAATGTTACTCTTGCAACGTTTTATGATATCCATGATGATGGTCTCATTGACGTTTTCCTCGTTCGTCGATCTGACAATAACACAAAAAGCAAAACTGGAAAATATGAAGTTCGAGCGTTCGAGAATAGTCCGGATTACGACTCCAACTTCTTCAAAGTCATGGTCCTTTCCGGAAGACCATGTCCTCGTTGTCCGCAAAACATGATTCCTTATGGAAATGTTGTCACAGGACCGATCATCAAGTATCGAACAACAACTCAGCTAGGAGAACATCAAACGGCAGTCGCTGCGCAGAACTTTAGGAGTTCTCATCTATCAATGGATCTACCATACACGATATTTGGAATCGGTCATTCACCAAATTTCGTGGAAACACTGATTGTCAGCTTGAGTCCAACCGAGCAGGAAAACAAAACTCACGAGTGGCCGCAAATTATTCCAAACAGTCAAATTATTGTAATTCCTCCGGTTGCTGGGGGTACAGACTCTTGGAAATTCAAATTGTTCTTGACACCCAGTGACGCTGTGTGGAAAACCTTTGCAGTTTTGATTGGAGTAATAGGAGTAGTTTTCTTTATTGTATGTGGGTTGCAATACAAGGAGCGCAAAGAGGACAAACAGGATAGACTTCAGGAAGCGCATAGGTTTATGATGTAAAAATATATTAAAGCATGAAGTACTAAAATGCAAAAACGTTGTCTTTAAAATCTCACTACCTTGAAACCCGTTGTAACTATTTAGGATAACGGCTTCGACAGCATAAGAGCATGAATATAAGATACCAAATTGAGTGATAATTTTTATTTTAAAAAGGAATCATGCATACACACACTCACGCGAATTTCGTTCTATTCTCACTATCACTTTCACGATGAATCTTAATTTCCAATTTTACAAAATCAACGATCGAAAACATACAAGATAGGTATTTAAATAATAACTTTGTTAGTAGTTGTTAGGTTATTTGCCATTATTTCCGGTTTATTGAACTCCTGCATGCAGTTCATAAAATTATTAGCTTTTTCTGTTTTTAAGTTTTATGAAATAGTCGTTGATTCTACTTTCCATCTAAGTCAAAGATACGCTATAGAAATTGTCATCAAGTTCGTTTGTTTGTATGATTTTTAAATTACGCATATAAGTATTTAAGTACATACACCAATGTTTCAAATGAACTATTCAAATGAACTATGTTCACCATCACCATTCAAATAGAAATATTATTCTCTTAGCGGAATGTACTAGAAAATTGTTTGTTTGATTGAACTAAATATATGTGATATGTAAATAAAATAAATGCATTTAACAATAAAAAAGAATGGTGATTTTAAAGTCGGAAGAATCATTCTGATTTCATAATGTACATACAAAAATACATGTAGCTATACATGACCCTCATCGGACACGGGAAAAATTACGCTCATAAAAATCATCATAATTGAAAACCGACTTAATGTTACTTTAAATATTTTGAAGGACTTCATCCAAAGTCATGAATCTATCGGAACGGATAACAGTCGTCTCGTTGGGAACGAGACAAAAATCCCATGTACCAAGGCGACTACGAAAGATTTTGAAAGCTACACTGGCATCTCCCTCGGCGCAGTTCTAAGCACGAAGGACAAGTATGAAGTATTTGAAGTTGTTCGAGATCCCATAATGTGTCCAAAAGAGTTGAACAATGCGGAAGTCCACCTTTACTTCACCAAGGTAGGCTGGTCGGAAAATCCCGTGAGGATACGTGCTAAGGACTACGAGTAAGTCGTTACTAACACTAATAAATAAGTATCCTGCGTTAATTAAAATTAGTAATAAATATATGCAATTGAAAAAATGGTTATTTCATGGTCGAAATGAAATGTCTTTGTAGAAACTTTCACCACGTGCTAGGCGTCTTGGACAGTCACTTCAGGCTGCAACTGTTCATAAAGAGGACCAGTGAAAGCCCTACCATCACAAAAGGAGGTACTATCGAGGAAGACTGGGAGATTTGCGTGGATTTCACTCATAGTTACAGAAACCTCCTTCTATCTCAGTTTTGGCCTATCAATGTAGATGATGAATCCACCTTTTCGTCAACCCTGTTCAGTCAGTACAAACGAAGAATGTATGAATTGGCCACGGTGGACTTTGTATGGCTCCCTCCGTGGAAGGAAGACTCACCTGCGAATGAAATTCAAACGTCCTTCATTACTGCGCACGCATCAGGAGACATTTGCATTTGGAAGTTGTGCTTGGACCCTGCATCACCAAACGCAGAAAAGCCATTATTCTTCTTGACCTTGGAATTTCACAAAAACTTAATTCAGAATGAAATCGTCTCCACAATGTGTTTCCACAAATTTTCCAGTAGCTTTGGAATCCTCTGTATTGGCACTACTCAAGGGACTGTTAGGATGTTTAAAATCACTCATGACGCCACAGTCTCTCAGTCTATGAAGCAATCACGGAATGATGATGAAGATGATTCTCGGTTGAAGTATGTGTTTGATGATGAAATAGTTCTCTGCGAAAAGGATGATATTGAAGTTCAGCGGATTTTGTGCTGCACTAGAAGAGGATCTAAACCGGGAGGAGTCTACGTCTTCAAGCACCCAAACATCCTGCTGCCATTTCAGCTGAAGTATACAAGACCCAACAAAATTGAAATTCTGGACCTTGAACTTGTCAAGAGAGTAGTCCAAGGTACACTTACTGGCATTGCCGTCCTCCCACAGCGAGAGAACACTGATGAGACAGTTGCGTTAGCCGTTTCTCAACGGGGCAGTATAAGACTGATAAATTTTGGGGACGGTGGCAAGAATGATATTGAAATCACTTCATCCATCGACTTATCAGAATTGGAGGAACAAGGGCCAGTGGTAAATTCTGGTGCGAAGGGTCCATCTACAACCAAGAAGAAACGTTTACAATTTGGAGGCATAGCAGTATCGCCAAACACTGCAATGTTATGTGTCTCAAAGACCTTGAGCGAATATTACGACCACTTGGTTTTACGAACCCCTTCGATTCTTCAGTTCCATTCTTTGTTCCCAGCAAAGGGGGTATGGAAAGTGGTTCTAGAAATGAGCGTCGCGAACAAGTACCTCCTCCAAAGCATGACGGATGTGCTGGCAGCCTTCAAAGTACTTATGTCTTTATCTGACCAGTACCTGCAAGAAGTTCTGAATTGGGCTGTTCCGTTGTCGGAGAAATCAATCAACGAGTTACAAATACTCCATTGGGCACTGCGAGTCCAACCTCGAGTAAATCAAGATCAATTCGGGTTAGCCTACAATCTACGCAAAGAAGAAAATGCCGCTTACCAGAGTTTGAAACATCAAACGGTGCGAACATACCGTCGGGAAACCCTTGTCTCTGATCGAATTATGCAGTTGCGTTGTTGGGATTTGGTGGATAAGGTTGTGACGAACCCTGAATTGTACGAGCTTAGTGGAAACACCCTAAATCTGCAGTGCTTAATGCTCATGTATGAGTACCTGGGATCGAAGAAGAAACTTTTACAGCAGAAGGGACCGTTACCATTGAAGCCAAGAGTTCTTGTGGATCCACCTCCCCGCCAACCTGCATGCAATTTGTGTGGGAAGCCAACAAAAATGCTCAGCTTGGAGAATGCCCGTCGGTGGGTGAAAGGTGAAGACTTCACCTCTGAACATGAGCTTGACGAAGAAGAAATCGATGGGGTGTTATGGCACGAACAAGATCACCAACAGAAATCTCGATCTCATCCGATAACTTGCTGCGTACTTTCCATGGTTCCGGTGACCTTTCCCTATCGAAAGTGTGATTTTTGTGGAACAGTTTGCAACAAGAATCCCTCTTTCAAGCAGCAACCAATTTGTCCGTTATGCAATGGATCGATGCAGTGTATTACTGGGCATCTTGACGAAGACGACGGGGAAACCCTTACGGAACAAGAGCTGTCCCAGCTCCTGGGTAGCATCGAACAAGAACAGCGAGAGGAAGCTAGCGGCACAAGCGGGAACTCCTCCAAGGCCCAAGAGGATACCAGAAATCCGAGGTCAGCAAGAGCAAGAATTCAAAAAATGTATTTGGATGCCTAGATTTTTTCATTCTTTAGTTTTGTTATGATTATATCCACTTATCTATTTCTGTAATTTTTGACACCCGATAATAATAAAAATATTGGTATGAATTGAAATGACTTCGCTGTCAATGCACTTGCATTTAAATAAGGTACACCAAGAAATTTAAATTCATTTTATTTGTACACAGGTCAAAAAATAAGTAGTACATACATTGAAGGATTAATTAATTAATTATATAGTCTCCATCAAGTTCATAATGTTTCGCTACCATTTTACAATTGAATGGGGGAAAGTTAAGGGTACATTCATTTGAGTAAATATGTTGTGTTGGTATGTTTTTTTATAGCTCTGTTGCTAAATGTCATGTAAATTCAGAAATCTGTTTAATGGTTAGTGAAAGGAGAACAGAGTTTCCATTTCTACAAAATCACATTATTTTTTTCCTCCGAGGGGAAGGAGCTAGAAAAGTACTTTTATTAAATGTTCGAGACAAAACATCGTTCTCGGACCGGGTGGCACGTCATGAGGGCATCTTCATCTTACTTCGTGGCTAAATAATACTATCAAGTGAAGGAGATCCACTTTCTCAGGATGCCCCATCATCACGCATCATCCGTTGATAATAACGTTTTTTTTGTTGCCAGCCGAAGTTTTCAGCCATTTTGCATTATTACCTCCTCAAACTTTGTTTCTTCTCGAACATTGAGAAAATGAAGGAAACAAACTCTCAACCCTGCTCTCCTTCGTACACAAAAATAGATATAATTTTATAAGGGCATTCTTTACATCATCATCATATTTTCATCATCATCATCGTCATAAAAGAATGGAATGTTAAACACTTATAACTTGTTTCGAACAATGAGCTTTCGTGTTTTCTTTCACTGTGTTTTAGGACCACCCAATGATAAAAATCTACTTAATATATGTATGTATGTACTTAATGTATATATATTAATCTGTTTCCATGGAAAGCTTCTTCTCCTGCCAATCCAATCGATCCAAGAATCCAATTAAGAATATCATAAAATATTTTAGATACGTAAGATGTGGAAACTTCCACTGATTGTTATAGGGAATGAGTACGAAGGGCAGTGTGCATCTTTATTCGTTAACTTTTTTTTCACATTAATATCACACGATAAAGTCTGTCTAAAAAATGTGTTAGTGACCACCACACGCACGATAAATATTTTATGTATATATTTTTCTGATATCAATTCATTATGTTCTGTGCTATAATTTATAAAGATTTTATCTTTCAATCAAGCCATCCTAAAGTCACTTTTCCTAAGGAGATGTTTGATTTGGTGGAGATTTGATTTGCATGCATAAATATTTCTATAGATTTGTATATATAGTCTCTATATTTATTTTGTAGAAAATTCGAATGTCTCTCTTTTATATATATATTGTTAAGCACATTGATTGATTGAATGATTGATTGGGGTATTCAAAATAGCAAAAAGCCTTTGTGGTCATCAGTAATACATCATCATCAATTCTCATGCAAGCGGGAAAATAATAAGCATAGTAATAATCGATGCACATGTATCGCATGCATGAAGAACAAATACTTAAGTATTGTGACACGATAAGTACACAGAGATCACACAGAAAAGTAGGAAATGAAAACTAAATTTAGATTATAAAGTACTTGTTGATGTGCCAGTAGTAGTATTGGCACCTGTTTTAAAACCTTTTTTTTAGGATGTTGAAGACTGAGAAGTTAGTCGCCCCTGTTTCGGCTCAATGGCCAAACTCAACTTGTACAATTCGTCGTCATCAAGAAGGAGAGTTGGATCGAGGAGATAGCCACACGCCTTTGCATTGTACTCAATCTTGTAAGGGGTTTGTTGAAACTGTCGGATTTCCCTTATAACATGAGCAATCATCCGCATTTTGGCAAAGTTTAGCAGTCCCTCGGGAGTGTAGTTTGGAGTGCTTTCTTCGATAAAGGTCAGGTCACTGAGGTACATGCCCAAGTATGGAATGCCAGGGGGATCCACCCGGTGAAGGGCTTCCCGTAATCCACGAAACCGACCGTCTGTTCCCATCAAACTGTGCAAGCGCTCAAGAGTTCCTCGAGTCTGCGAAATGAAAAGCTTTCAGCGTCTCATTTTGCCCCAAACAGTGAAAATAAGAAAAATAAATCGTGCAATAGTGAAACATTACCGTTTTTGAGAGCTTCTCATTTGTCTTCTTAAGCCGATACACCGCAGAGTTCGTGAAGGCAGCGCAGATTTGAATCACACCGTTGAAATTATGGAGCACTAAATTTAATTAGTAACGTATAACGTATTTTTAAAAGTTCGTCATAAAAATATGAAATGAATATGTCAATATTGCGTTAAAGGTAATAGCAGAAAAGGAAAATTTACCCCGACATATGTCACCAACAGCCGCCCATTTCTCCATAGCTTGAAGTCGTGCTGCCTGCGTGGTTTGACGAATAATGTCGGAAACGACGAGCCTGCTCACCTCATTAAATCTCCTGGTCATCAATGTGATATGTGGAGCTCTAGTTTCCTTATCATCTTTCATCCAAGATTGGCCCAAGAACTCTTCCGACCGAATCGCGACAAAAATTTCGTGATCCAAGTAAGTCATTTGCTCCGCAATTTCCAAAGCGGAGAGCGACTCGATTGTCTCCTTCGTTTGCGTTGGTTGTAGGAGAGTGCTCAAATCCACCTTTTTAGGATCTTCCCTGGTTAGCATACGCAAAAGTTGAGACGCCGCTTTATTCTCGGC
>JAHZNH010002183.1:0-31362 GCA_027744355.1 Tyrannoseira gladiata
TTTAAAAATATTGGAAGACTTCATTCATCCCATTCACGAGTGAGAAAAGTCAATTCCGCGTTGACAGTGAGTAATGATGTGACGGCAAAAAATAAATTAGAATGCTAGTCTAGTCTATCACGATGAGTGGATGGATAGAGGGAAATGGTGAAGTCAGGAAAAAAGGAATAAGTTCAGGCAGTGCGACATCACACTCAAAAAAGAGGAAGAAGCAAGACATCGCTGCTCCTTTTTATTCTTCCTTACGCTTCAATGAGAAAACTTTTTTCTCAGAAAGCAGTTCTTATGCTCAATGATTGGATATGATTAATTTTCTTCGTTTCCCCGACTATTCATCATTTCTTAAAGATGTTTTCATTTCAGGGGACTGGCACTAGCTCAGAAAAAAGAACGGAGAAGAGGAGCAATGGAAAAAAGGTAGAATGAGGATGAAGCCTGATTCATGAAATGAATCTGTGGATGTATCGTCAAAGTAATAATCTGCGTTTGACTAATAAAGACTGATTTGATGTTTTTTCATCGCTGGGCAATATTCTCCTCCTTTGATGAGGAAAAAATTGAAGGAGATGAAAGAAGCCCCCTGTCTCCCCTTAGAAAGGTCTCCAGTTAATTTCTGAGGCTACGAAAACATGGGTATAATATCTATTAGGTCAGGGGGGAAATTGCGAATCGAAAACTGCTGAATATTGATGATTGCAAAAAAGTAGTAGATGATAACACGAGAATACATGCTACTTACTCAAGCGCGACTTGTGCATTGAAGTAGTGATTCTAATTTTCCAGGGAGCAAATATTTTACTGGGGGATTTGGCGACGCACTTAATTCCCGGGATTAGGAATCGCAGTTTGAGAAAATGCCAAGAATGAGTATGGCTCCATCGCTCTTGTATGCATGTGTATCGTTTCTAATGTGCTGCCTCCTCGAGAATCGTCTCACCGAATAGCCACCCACACTAAACAAGAGCAGGTGAATTTATAGCCACACGGCTAAAAAAATCAGCGCTTCGTGTATCCATCCTTAAACTTGAGGTTCTTAAATACCTACTCATGGTGGCTCTAGAGAATCCTTAACTGACAGACTGACTCAATAATGCTGTGTTTCCGTTGATAATTGAGTAAAATTTTGAGTAATTTCATAACTCCTGAGTATCTTCTTAGAATTAGTAATGCTGTTGCCAAGAGGGAATAGACATGAATGAATATGATTTTGGATTCAAATATGGTCAATCAGTCACCGAGAAGTTTCGTGAAGGAGCGGACTGAAGCTGGTGCAACTGCAACGCCCTTCCCACCACCATCTCACCAAAAGTAGAGTTCGCATTGTTTATTTACCACTATTTATCATCTATTTATGGGGGCGAGCATTTATGTCTCCTCATTTGCATATGTAATTCCTAATGCAAATCCTCTTCAACAAGAAGACTCAAAAAGATGTCTTAGGAGTTATGTCGTGTAATCCAAAAAATCAGAATCGCATAAACAGTCAAAAAAAACAAGGGAGAATGTGAAAGAGAGGAATTAATGGGATGCAATATTCTCTTCTAAAAATATCTGCGGATGAGTGCACCTTCACCCCTCATTAATTTCAAGTCTTATTTCTGCTCTCCGCTCCTCATCGCCCTGTCGCATTCACCTGAGATGATTAAACCGATATCCATGACATGCAAAGTACTCATTATTGCTCTGACAGATTTCGTACTTGATGCCTCCAGCTCCAACGAGAAATCATATCCCAGCCCATCATTTTGTTTTCCACGAGAGGACAAACAAGGAGGCATACGATTTGCGGTAATGAACCATTCCACTCCTCGAAAAAGAGCAGTGATGATGATGATGTCCTCTTAAAGTCGATGACTTGAAATACTATATCATTACCTTCTCTTCTCCTCCTCCAGAATCGTGGGAGTAGAGATGGGAGGACTGTTTAAATTTTCGAAAAATGCAAATGACTCCGTTCCAGCGAAGAAAAAATTATGATAATCCCCACTCATAAATTGCTCCACTAATGGGCTGACTCCTATCCTAAAACCGAGAATTAAGGAAGGCGATAAAACACATCTCCCTTAAAAAGGCGAGGATGGGATGGGGCTCTCCGCCCAACAAAATAAGAAGAGGAATGAATCCTTTGCACCGCATTACACGACACGATCGCCATCGTCACTGCCATTACCGTAAAATTTTGTGTTGCATAATTCGAACAAATTGAATCTCCTTCACAGTCGGAGAAGTTGGAGCAACTCGAGAATCTCGAGTTGAATCCATATTTTTAAAAAATCATCCGTCCTACTTCACTGCAATCCCATATCCGTGGCCTGAGAATGTTTCAACGCCAACAACAACAAAATAAATACCTCGTGTTCGTGTTTCCATGCCCATGAAAAACTTTTTCCATGTTTTTTCCTCCTCCTCAGTAAGTACACACGCATTTTCTGTGTGAGAGAGTGGGTATTTACTTAGGTACGCTTGTTTTCCTGCGTGTCTTACACATCGCATGGGTGTTCCTGAGGGAGGGTACGCAAAATAAATAAAAAGTTGTGACTTCAGCGACTCTAATCCCAGACAATGAATCTCAGGACGAGAGGAAATCTCAGGACGGTGGGAGTAAAAAAAATAGTAAGCAAGCAACAAAGGAATTTTTCTCCCGACTTCTCTTTCGCAATCCTGCTCTCTCTGGTCGGGAGTTTTTTGACCACTGCTAGTGATCTCACACGTATGAGCATGGTACCTTCTCGTCGAACCCATGAAGTAGAGCCCAGTCTAGCCTGCTCCATTGAAATATGTACTTGTTAGAGGTGGCGATGAAGACAAAAAGGGAGAATGCTTTTTTATGAGAAGAGCTCCAATAAGCACATCACATCACTGCAATCTGAAATGAACCACTTGAGAAAGAAGAAGTGAGTGTGCACTTAGAGTTTCTACGTGTGCGGTGCTTCTCAAGTGGTAGTGGCGAGTGAGCCAATTACTTTTACTATTATTGCGTGGGCAGTTCCGTTCAGTTGTTGATGGATCCTTTAAATGGGGAATGGGGATGATGATGAGGGGAAGAATGATGATGATGACGAACACTGGGGCAATATAACAAATAAGCGGTAATAAAAAAGAACGCTTTCCCCCCTTCATATGGAAATTCGAGCACCCAACCCGAATATAAAAAATGAGAATAGAAGTGCAATTCTTAACGATGCAATACAATGCAATGGAATCTGAGAGCCCCTCAGATGAGATGCAGACGAAAGTGCATGCCGCTGAGCGGGTGTTACTTTCCTGATTAAAATGATAATGATAGCGTCAGTCCTCAGCCCATCTCATGATATCGTATCGTGTGAGGCATAATGCACCGCACTATTTCTCAGACACCATTGCATTAGTATAATTGAGGAAGATAAAAAGGAGCCTACCCTAATCCTAAGGAAGTGCATTGTGATGCACTGGCTGACTGAGCGAGTGAATGAGATGATGAGATGCACGCCAGACTAAACTACAAGCGCACCAGAGAGATTCATCATGATCACACTGGCACTCACTCTCAGAATGAAAAAAAAATCGCGTTTTCTGCCAAACCCGCGCCAGACCGGATTGAGGGAGATGAATGCACTGAGGTTGAGGGGAAAAAATAAGTAAGTTGGTAGTAAATACATTTAATTCGCATGCAGCAGGCTAGACTGGCAAGTGCCTAATCAATTTAACGAAAGTAATAAATTAGAGTGCACGAAAGTGCATGCCTCCTCCTCATTTGCATATTATCACTTTCAGAAAGGTGACCAAGTTCAAAGGTTTTGATTTGGATCTCAACCTGCAAGAAGTGAGCTTGATGGGATGATTTTGGGGGTAACTTTGAAGTGATAGGGGAATGAAATGCTAATTCCCCCGAATAGAGAAGATGTGCAGCAGAATGTGTCAGTGTGATTGCTCATGATGATGGAATCACTGATCATACTGGTTAAATTTTTCTCTGACTGTGTGTGTACAAACCTCACGTTTCACTTTTCATTTCGTGAGCGAGAGAGAAATCAAAGCAAGATTTTTGATCGTCAGATCTTGATCAAAGCTGTTTAATTACCACTAACATGACAGTCTTTACTCCTCTGAGGGGACAGACAGAGATGCGAAACCTGCTTTGAGGTAATTAAATACAAACATAAAAAATATAAATAAAATTAGAGTTGTTCCCACAGTCTGAAGTTTGATCAAGAGAGTTGAGTGCACTGATTCACTTTGGGAGAGTGAGGTGCGGTGTTCTGATTTTTTTAGTATTTTTTTAAAAATGCATAAATTCAAGATTTATGGGAAGTTTACGACTCTTTCGGCTCTGTTTACTCTGTCAATGAGGAGGAATGCAATTTGCCCTAAGACGAGGCTAGAAAAGTCCCATATTATTTGTCAAACGAGTTTGTTCGCCATTCCTAGTTCCCAGTGAGGCTTGTAAAATTTATTGGTGCATTAATCTAGAGAGGAGCATGCGGCGAGGATGAGGATCTTCAAGAATTTTTTTTCTTGCTGTGGTGGTGGTGCAGAGGCAGAATGAAGCAAAAACCAGTGCCAGTCGAAAACACCCAAAGCCAAAAGGAAAGGATTGGGTGCGATGCGAAGCAATGCGGCGGCGTTGGTGGTGATACAAGCTCTGACTGAGAGAATAAATAATCTGATGGTATTGTGTGTCCTTTCTCATTTAACTAATTGAATCACAATTCAAATGAGATCAAAGTAAAAGGAAACGAGCAATCTCCTGCGCTCGAGTACTACAGAGGGGAGTAGTACAGAGTACATTGTAGCTGCTATATTTTGACTGCCAGTAGGTAACCCGAGAAGAATGTGGGGATATCGCAATAATCTTGACATCTTTATGTGCGCACTCATCATCATCAGCATCAGTACCATGGTCATGAAATGAACTTCGCACAGTAGGAGCTTCCTACTCCTCTGAGGAGTACCGCTATGCTCCAAAAAAACGAGAATTTTCATAGGAATGGGTGCGTAGCTCCAACTATATAGATTGCAGAATGTATTAGTTATATCATCTCATTCCATCTCGGGTAATTTGCCTCGTGAAGTGATGACTCTCACTGGCGGTGTTGGTAGTGGCGGATTTCGACTCATGATTGTCTCTTAAATCACCCCAAAAAACTATTTCAACAAGCAGTTTCGAAACACAACTAGTACCACTCCATGCCAAAAAATTGATAATCCAGCGAGGAGGTGGTATGGTGTGGTGGAGAGTTCGTGAAAACCGCAAAGAGCCATTGATATATTGTCACGTAGGTCGTAAAGCATTCCTACCCAACAGCCTCTTCAATCCACTCGAACTCAATAATCTATTCCAATCCAATCCCCTGACTGATTCAATTCGAGAGGGAGGGAGGGAGAGAAAAATTAAGGGGTTATCAGGATCGCGTAGGGAATGCTTCATATTTATCTTGCAGAATTATGGGAGTGAGTGCGGCTTCGGTTCAGGGGAAATGCCAGGAAATTGGGGATTTATGTATGTGGAGGGGAAACGTGAACATTGAAACAGAAACTTTATTGTAAAATCCTCTCTAATCTCATCACTCGAGCGAGTGAGTGGGATTGTCTCCCACAATTAAGTATGGAGTAGATAAATACTTACTTAATATCTTTATGCTCCGCATCATTACTTATTCAAGCGTGGAAACTACACCGCTAAAATATTTGCCCGAAAAAATATTCCACGGATACTAGCCAGCCCATTCTCCCTTGACACTTTAGCACTACATAATAAGAAAATACTTATATCTAGACCAGTTTTTTCCGCATATTTATTCAGGAATGATCGAATGCATATATTTATGTACGAGTGTACTGTGAATGATAAAATTGGCAAAGTAAACTAATAATAATGTGGATTAGTGAGTACTTACTGATTTAGCAGTAACAGGACGTTCGAGACCGGATTCGGATTGAGCAGGCCTCCAAAAGGCGAACAAAAGCACACAGAAAAATTGCTCCCAGATTTCCAAACGAAGTTCAGATGAAGTTTGCATATACATATATATTTTGCTTTACTGCTCTCCATCGTTTGGCAAAGGGTTTGTTTGCGACCAAACCTTTCATCTCTGCTCGCTAAATAACGTTGTATTCTCCGTCTACTCCGATGATCACTCGGAGATAGGAGCATTGGTGGTGGGATCGGGATGGATTGCCATGAATAATCCAGAAGCGGAACAGCAGGGTAGGGAGACTGCCATTTGTCACCCAGTTTTTTTCCATATCGTCGTGAAAGTCAAAAATAGGGGGAAAACACTACTACCACTGCTACAAAATGACTACTAGACTACGGTCTCCACAATGTAATCAAGTAAACTGGCCAGATTATCCCCATCAATCGTTGAGGCTTGAAATGTCGCCATTTATTTACATACCAAAAGACAGCGACAACTACAGACGACAATGACATCACACAGGGAGAGAGAGTTTCTAGTCGGAGGTCCTAACTCATCCTCATCCTTCCTCTATCTCTCCCTTTCGATTTCTCCTTTCTCTCTGGCCTTTCACTGAACAAAAATAAATGTGTTTGTCACACTCGCACTGCGAAAAGGGCAAGCCGAACCAAGCCAAGCTAGATCAAGTCAAGTAAACTATGGCTACATGTCGTGCTGGGAGTAAGCAAACATATCTATCTTCATCAGTGTTGACCGAAAAAGGCTTGATTGGTCAATTTTTTTCTGTTATTCCTTTCCATTTCCTCCTCAACCAGCTGATAACCCGAGCCTTCCCTACTTCTTCTGCCCATTTCGGGGGACCAGAAAAGACCGTGCATTTCTGTTAGTGAAGTTCAAATATTTGAAGTTTGAGTTTCCCGCTACACATCCAACCTTCATTTTTCAGTGGGAAAGCACCCAATTTTCCCAGTTTCTCGTCCTCTTGTTACAAAAAAGAATTAGTGTGTTACGGTTTCAGAGAAAGTCTTCACCTACCAACAACTGAGCACTATTGAATTATGACCTTCGTTAAGTACGTCTATAATTGAAAGTTTTAACTGATGAGTGTGAAGCTAACTAAAGCTGGAATGAAATCACAAGTCAAAAACTAGTTCGTCGAATAGGTTGAGTTTAGTGTTTTTCATCGTGTCTATTCATATGAGCAGAGAAAATGCGAGCATATTTTTTTGTTGCCGCGGCAGTGCACTATAGTTTTTGTGGTGGTGGCTCGGGCTCGATTCCGGGAAAGGACCGGCTAAATGGCAGCATAAAAGAGTAAAGTGTGGTAAGTAATCTTGCTGGAAGCAATAGCAACCACGAATCCAATCCGGCGTAAGTTTTTTTTCCTCGG
The DNA here is from genome assembly GCA_027744355.1 of Tyrannoseira gladiata. Lineage (NCBI taxonomy): Eukaryota > Metazoa > Arthropoda > Collembola > Entomobryomorpha > Entomobryidae > Tyrannoseira > Tyrannoseira gladiata. The sequence goes on from JAHZNH010002183.1 coordinate 7,288, forward strand.
TTCCCCGGGAAATGGGACCGGAAAGGGAGCAGGCATAGAGTGGAAGCGATTTTTGCGGTTGATGTTCGTGGCTCCAAGCTGGGAGCTGTGCCTATCATAATAGTAGTCGTACACCTTGTTATAGCCATACATTATTGTGGTATAAGAGCCCCCGATTTTGGATTCACGCATTTGCCCAAAAACAGAAGAAAAATGCCGGAGCAACCAAAACAAATCTAACTAAACCAGGAACTGAACAAACTGGAGGAGGAAAGCAACAGAAAATGGTTGGATTTGGATGTGGGAGAAACAACCAGGCGAGCAAAAACATCAAGATATTTTTGGGGGAAGTGGAGGAAATCAGGGCAGTAAATCTTGGAGTTGCCTAATTCAAAAAAACACTGCTTTTGCGAGATAACCTTCCTCAAAGATGAAATCGTGGAATGAAAAATGTACACTTGTCGTATTCTCTGAAATGGAGTGCCGTGACTCTAAAATATTATTTTGTTTCTACTCGGACTCACGAAATTGTATTTCAGAATCGAGCTTTGTTTCGGATTCGCACTCAGCAAATGAATAAAAATGCAAAATTTAAAAAAAATAAAATATTGTCTGGACTATTCCAATGTTCAAATGACGCATTTATTACAGACTCCTTTACAATCAATTTCAGGTCCGTTCTCTATTTCCCAGAATACGGTGGTTAGATAGGTGGAATGAAAAGGCTCGGACTCCGGGAGAGAGTGAGTGGATTTCAAGCAAACAGTTTTCCTCGTTGCTTTGATTACGTACGTGGCCATTCCATTCGTAGGTAAAAATGGGATGTTTCATTCATCCATTCATTCATAGAATGAAAAGTACTAGTACTTCTTTCGCGACACATAAAAATGTAGGTATGTACTTTTTTCCCATGCTCAACTGATTTCCTTCCCTGATCAACTCTCTATTTACGGACGGAAGAGTTCTGGAGCGGAGAACCGGAGTTTCCCAATTCTTTTCCCAGACTCCGTCAGTCTCTTCCCCAATGTTTCTGAGGGGAAGGGAGAGAGTTCTTTTTTCAGATGCCATTTATCGTGCTCTTCGGTCGCTTGCGATTTTTTCTCTGTGGCGGGGAAAACCACCATTAACATTATCCCTTCTCTGCGATTTCCTGGTTTTCCCATCAGACCTGACTGAGAGCAAACAAAAATTAATGGGTTAAAAGGAGAACCAACAATGAGCACACTTAAATGCATTGGTTTCGTTTTTCTGGAGCGACAACAAAAACTACGCGGTAAACAAATGAGAGGACATGCCTGCTAACAAAACATGTAACACGATTTTTCCCCGGAGTTGTATTTAACCGTACCCGAATGTGGGTTTTAGGGGTTTGTGCTCTTGTCGTCTAGTGCTCATTCCACGTAATTGCAGAAAATTACGGGGAACTCGAGCCCCTCAATTGACATAGTGAACACTGGATGGATAATAAGTACCTATATGTATGTTTGTGAACGTAATTTGAAGTGATTTGCTAACATGCCCCGAAATTCCATATTTTCAAAGACAATGAAATGATACCGGAAGCAGAGTCGTGTCCCGAAACCGAATGTGGAGCAATGATCTGGCTGTGATCGTGATGTAGAGCAAAGTAAGTAAGTACATAAGTAAGTGAAAGAATGGAAATATGGAGAGTGGAGGCTGCAAAAAATTATTATGAATTAGTTGTAAATAGCGGGACTAATTCCTTCTCCGCAATTTCCCCTCCATTAGGTTTCATGTCTCCGGGGAAATTCCATGCAGAACAGAAGGTGGAATTACCTTTCCACTCGTGATGCTCACTCACCTTCTCCGGGAAATGGGCCTGGTGGTACGTGACGTGACGTATGCTTCCCCACTGGAAAGAAATGGCGAAAAAAGTTTTTTTTCTCCTCCAGAAATGCTCTAGCAAGAGCGTGGTAGCTGGAGGGTGGACTCCTCGCTATTTCTGGCGCTCCAACCATGCTATTAACAGCATTATCAAGAGGGGCAATCTGAATATGCAGGAATTGGGCTTCTCACAATGCGAAAAGAACTGCTTGAATATGATGGATGGAAATGTACTCATTTCTGGCATTAGCACATGTAAAGACATGAATCATGCTTTTTCCCTCCTTCATCTCCCATTTCCCTTTCTTTCCTCGGATTCACGCTCATTCTCGCGAGTTGACGTGGTTCACGAAACAGTTGCAAGGAACGAAAGTAAGTACAACAATTCATATTTTCCGTCGTCCGTTTAACTGATTTTTTTTCTTAGGATGTGGACTGATGAGAACCCAGGAGTGAACGAGCTGAAGTGACTGAGCGGAGCCAAGAAAGTACTTATGCCCATTAAGGACATTAGACAAGAACGGAAGCAGTTTCGCAATAATGAAAATTTGGTGTTTTTGCCGAGGTTGTCGTTAAAATTCATGAGTATCCCGATTTTCTCCTCAGTTAGAGAACACACGCCTCTCGAGTCGGGATCGGGGAGGAGATGCATTATAGATGGGGAGCCGGAGGAAAAGGTGAAGCCGGAAAAAATACTCATTTATGTATGTGCAACGACTACTATAACTACTTAATGTATGAATGTATTTATCTATCTGATTTGTAGTCACTCGAACTCTATACCTCATCATATTGTATCTACTTATCTATGCTTGCTCCTGCCTCGTCGGTGAGTGATGAAGCAGATGCTCTTCCACCAAACAGCTTTATTTGCGCCTGATAAATTATGCATGAGTAAAAAAGCTCCTTGTTTTTTTCCTCCGTGGATGTGTGTAATACAGTTTGGTACTATGTCGTAATATGGAGCTTCCTGGATTGGAATTTGGAATCACGCTCGCGGAAATTTTGGATAATAATATCATCACATCACACAAAATCTTCAAGGATTAGAATAAGCTCCGGAGCATTATTAGCACAACAATTACCCTCTCCCATTAATCCGGCACCACTAACAATGCATGAGAAGTCAAAACGGGAGCTTGGACCGGCTTGGCTTCCTCAGTCTCCGGGTGAACTATTATACAATTGTATCATCCATATTCCCGGAGTTGAAGTCAAGTACCCGTGAAAACCAGGAGGATTGTTATTGGGTATCTGGAGATGAATGGGAGTGAAGGAAGAAGACAATTTTCCGAAGATCAAAAGGCATCCATCCATGCAGACACCGCACCGCACTGCTTTCTGGTTATTAGGGAGATGGTTCGTTGCAGGCATCTGTGCATGGATCATTCCCCTCCGGTTGCGAAATGTCGGTATGTTAAGCAACTCACTGGTATTAATTCCCTCACTGGAATGGATTTAAAATCGCGGGAGATTTTCGAGGAAAACCCTCAAAGTCCCCGTGTGACACATGTCATGCACAAAGAAGCTCAAGGTTTGGGCTCCTTTCGGTTTCTACTGATCGTAAGTATCAGCGATCATGTCACTTATCCAAATGATGATGATGAAGAAGAAGAGCTTGTTACATCATCATCCCTATAAGAATTAGAGTTTGGATTGTGCGTCGATCCCAGCGAAACAATAATAATGACGTTGGTTTTGTTTCGCCTGAGCTCATGCACTGATTATGGTATGGTGGGAATGGCTTTGGCACCAGATTAACAAACCAACACAACCCGATTCACTCCACTCCAGTTGACTCCATTTCAATCCCATTCAAGTCAGAAACACAACCGCAAACTCCCGGATAAATATGCTCATGTTCCCCCACGTATGACAGGAGCACGTGGATCCATTCACATTCATATGAACACAAATGGTAATATTCCCAAGACAAAGGGGAGAGGGTTCACGGTTAATAATCATTTCCTCTCGGGAGAGAGAAGGAATTCAGATTTCGCAACGAAAAGAAACGAGTCGTAAATATGCCGTGGAGAATGGTTCACGCAGATGTTGTTCTCTTGATGTCTTGAGGAGCTTTAGTACTTGCATTTTATCTGCCCGACTGAGAGTACAATAGACTACAGTGCAACGTACATAAATGATGAGTCAACGACCAAATGAGCAGAAATCTCGTGTTAACGTGCCCAACAAACAACAATAGCAACAACAACAACGAAGACTTCGAGAGGAACTTCGCCCATAACATATGAAATGGCTTCGAGCCATGTGCGCCCCAATAAGAAAAAAAATTGTTGTAGTTACAGGACTTTTTTATCTTGCATTCTTGTAAAAAAATATCCGAGTTTCAGGGAAAATCGCTGAAGGAGGCTCGGTGTTTTTTTGCACGGGGAAAAAATAGGTATATGTGTTAAGCCATACTTTGTGAGCTAAATGCTTCATCAAAAGCTCATCACTACTTCCTTCTGCCGCTGCTAAGAGGGTACGATGTAACTTTGTGCACTCAGAATGAATCTTATTCGGGGAACTATGTCAGCCCAACAAACAAATCTGAGGTTGGGGCGCTTCACGGCTACGATTTACGAAACATCAGCAATGACTTTGTTCTAGTCTTGTAGTCGACTCAATCTCTGTGATTCGTGGTATTATGAGGGCTTAGGTAGGTACCTTACGTCTGGTAGTTAAGAATAAATTGGTGGAGATTTAGTCAGCCTGTAACATATTCGCCATTTAATTTCGATTTTATTGACTTTCCCATGCAGTATCTCTAATGCAAAAATTTTGCTGTAAGCGCTTTAGCGCAGAACACATCTCTGAGTATTGGTATTCGTTCCGCAAATTCCCCTGCAATTAATTTCCCAATGACATTACAATCTGAACTCATCCTTCCATTTCGAGATTTACCTAAGCGATCCCAACTTTTTTCCACAAAGGTTGCAATCGCAATCGAAATTAGAATCAAAGCCATTAAGTGTTGCCTTCTCTTCCATCCAAGAATTAAGTAAGTTAGTGCTCAAGCTTCTGGATTGAGTGGCTGCTGTCCATTTAGCAAAACGAGGATATGGCCAGTCGTAGTGACGCAGTGGATTTTCTTCCCCTGAGCTAATGCGAAATTTTCCCTCATGAAGATTCAGGAGTTAACTCCCGGCGATCCATTACAGGTTGACACGGCAAGACTGTGAAGCAGGAGCTCGATGAGAATTCCGATATTTCTTATCTCTTTCTCATACTCCAAGACACTTGAACTACTACCATCTCTACTTTTAAGTAGAATCAAAGAATGAGGGAAAAAAATAGAAAGTGAATTTCATCTTCATCCTCTCTTCGAATCCACATCTCTTTTTTTCCCGCATTCCGGTGTCCGTAAATGTAACAAAATGGGACGGCTTGTACCGGTGTCAGCATACCTCCCTTTATTCTGGATTCCTCCTCCTCATTCAAGGAAGAGTGACTGCACACTTTATAAATGTGTATATGTCGGCTGCCAAAGCTCCTGGTTATTATTCGTCACATAAATTGAGTGTCTCTCGCTCTCTAGCCGGCAGTAAATTATTCATGACAGAGGAACCTACACCATTCCATACCCAACGCAACGCCACTTCCATTGGACTAGTACAATCATCATCATCATCGTCATCATCATCATCAAAGAAATGGCATTCAGCAACAGCACGCGAGCCATTTTATTGAGCTAAAGTGGATTAGAACGGAATGGCATGCCTTTTACTTAAAAAACGAGACGGAGACTGACTGACTGAGCGGGAGAGAGAGAGAGAGAGAGAGCACCCAACATACCAGCAGCACCACCATCACTACTCCAATATCAAAAAAAGAGTATTTGATGACACTACTATTAGATCTAATGAATACTAGTCACAATCCATTACTGTTAATTTCCAGTCTCGAATCCGAAATAAAAATTGTTTCTCTTCTGTACCCGTTGCCCTGCTTATATTGCGCATAAGCTTGTTTAGTAATCCTAGTCATCTGCATCCACTTGCTTCTTTCGGCTTTTAAACTCCAGTCTTCTGGTCTTTTTCATCTGTGCAGGGAAAACAATTAATTTTGTTGGAAGGCTCCAAATCCGATTCGTCGAAGGGAATACAGCGGAAAATATTAGTGAGCTTTTGTGGGGTCGCCAGGCCAAGCCAAGCCATCCCCTTTGATTAGGTGATCTCAATCAGTTAAAAAAACCACTGAATTAACCAGCTTGATGGAACAATATCCTGAGTGGAGTTTACTTATTAGTGCTCCAGCTTTGAAAAAAATGAAAAGCCGAGGTAGAAATATGAGCACCGACACAATCCTATCATTCTATTTAGTTGGGAATCCCAATCTACCGCCTTGACCACAATTTTCCCTAATTAAATGACCATAGTGTCCAGTCATATAAAAAAATCCAGGAGGGCTTCCAATTTCCCCGCTAATTAGCTGGTGGAGCAGCCCACGCGGAAATCAATCCAATCTCCGATGCGTTGTAATTGTGGACCTCTCCGCATTGACACTGGCTCTGGCGCCACGTCACTGATTCCTGAATTCTTCCGCCCGGTTAATTCGTCCCATGCGCTGAATCCTCCCGATCGGGTACATAGTGAAGCTAACAAAGCTTATTTAGGTATTCATGACTACACCAGAAATTAATTGTGGTCAGTGGGGCCAAATGGCTAGCACCCCTAATGGGAAAAGGCGGTCAGAGGTGTTCGGATACTGATGAAAAAAAGACTTCATACATGTTCATAGCAAATGAACTCAAAATTCAAATGATTTAACTTTGAGGGGAAAATAAGCCCAAGAAGAAAGAAGGCAGAGCCGTCGCCCAGGTTTGGGCTTATTACATGCTTAGATCACTCCGAACGCTTCGGAGGGCGAGGAAACTTCACATTTCATTAAAAGGCACGTAAATTATTCAGGAAGAAAGGAGAGTGGATAAATGAGGAATGGGTCGTGCTGCTGAGGAGGAAAAAAAGCAAAGCATTCTATTCACAGTTCTAAATTTGCTCTCCAGCTCAACTTCCTTTTTTTCACTTCACGTGTCCCAATTCGTTCTACGGGAACGGTCAAAAAAATTATTACACTCCATGAAGATATTTAGGGGGAATTAACTTTTTCGTGTTTGCACTTCTCCATTCATTCCTTGGCTCTTCCACAATTAGCTGAATTGGAGGAGGAGGATGATGATGACTGTCTGTGTAGTGGAAAAAAAGAAATGATGACTTTTTCCTCCTGAAAGAAAATGCGAAACTTTTTTCCCCCGCAGAGGCCAAGGCATGGCATGGCGTGAGTTTTTATAGTCAACAGATTTTTTTCCAACGGGAAAATATGTTATGCATGCCCTCCATTAATGATATAGTCATAAGGATGATGTGAAGAAAAGTTCCGGGTGGCCTCCGATTAATCAACCTGCCACTTTTGTAATGAGCCCGTAAATCTTCCCTTCTCAGCTCCCAAACGACTGCCTTGACTCCACTGCACTGCACTGCTCAGTGAGAGGAAGGAAAGGGAAAAAATGAGAGGAAGAGCTAGAGCGAGAGACACTCACTCTCTCTCTCTCTCTCTCGTGCAGAGGCAGACAAGACAAGCCAGAGTGGTTGCTTGGTTTGGTGCATTTTTGGTCCTCATTTTAGGAACAGGACTGCATGAAAAATTCAGCGTTTATGCTTCTGAACACACATATCTAGCTCCTCTTAATTGATGGCAGTGCACCTCCACCTCCCTCCTCGAATTTCCCAACATTTGCCCAAGAGAATATCCAAGAGGAGGTGATGCAAACCATGAAATGAGACGGGAGTCGAGGAGACAATGTGTAATTTTTGCTGGTCGAATGACAAAAACCCATATATTATTGTGGGGGGGCTCACAATCGCAAGATGAAGTAGTTAAGTAGTTCTCCCGCCGCATTCTACGAATGCAATCCATCTTATTTTATTTACTTTTTTGTGGGATGTGCCGCTTACCTTACAACCACTTTATGAAGTCACTCACTCACTCACTCGCTATTTTTATCCGCTTGCATTCTTTCTCCCATTCATTCATTCACTCTGGCCGCAATTAAGCGCGATGCAATTTCCAATTCGCAATCATACCATAATTCCCCGAGCGAGCGAATAATTGTCCAATATGTAATTTTTTTTTTCATTCTGATCCGTAGGTACGTAACCACTCGACTCGGCTCATTCGAATTCATCCTCAGTCCGCAAAAACTTTCTACTTGAGAGTGAGCGAGTGAGTGAGCAAGCGACGACATTGAGCTGAGCGGGGAAGATGATATTCGCTCACAACAATTAATAATAATCACGCAGGTAACAATGCGCTTTCAGTGCGCGAATAAAAGTACTCAGAATTGGCGAATGAGTGAGTGAGTGAGTAAGAATGCATTGATTGCGGTCGGTCCTTAAGTACTTATTTATACGTGTGTGTGGTTACTGATAGTTGGTTGGTTAGTTGTTAGCAAGCAGAAAAAAAGGTTCACTTACATTCAAGTACATGTTCCTCCGCGGCAGAGAACAATATATAATCTTCAGGAATATTATTGCAAATCATCCATCCATCCAAGAAAGGAATGGTTTTTTTTCTCGCTGTGGCACGAAACTTTCTGCGATATCTTCACTTCACCGGCGTTTTTTCCCCTGGCCTCCCACTGATTGACCTGCGATAAAAAAAGGGAAAATTAAGTATATCGAGTGAGAATGATATTATTTCACTCACCAATTACATCTTCACATTTCAAACCGAGCCATTTACCATTCATGAAGTTACGGCGTGATCACAATGGAAATGAAGTGAAATGAGCACTTGACATTACATTTAAGATTCAGATTTAGATTTCGATTGTTGTGGTGAGTACTTGTGAGCGAAGACGAGAAAAAAAGAAAAGTCATTCGAATGGACTCAGATTCAGTCATTCACTCAGAAGTACTGAGGCAGTGATGATGATGATGATCAAAGAACTTCAACTGTAATGGATCGATCGATCATCTTCAGAAAGAAAATGATCTTCCGAGCCTATCTCCTTCACTGAACAATGATTCCCATTGATTCGATAGGGGATCTGCTCAAGTAATTGACAATTAATAGGGCTCGATAAACGACAACACGATCAAAGCCAGACCAGTTCATCATTTTTTTTTGCCGAGGGACAATAGGACATTAAGCGATCTCCAATCTCCTTTTAAAGAGGAGATTTTCTCATCTCGTCTCATCTCAACCCATCTTCCCATTCATATTTATTGCATACCGCAGCATCTGCTCACCGTTTGTTATTCCTTTCTTTTTGAGATGATCAGAATGCAGAAAAAGAGGCAACTCATCTTGTAACAAAACATTCTGGTTTTTTTTGCAAGGTGTGATGTAAAAAAACTGCATTCTCGCGGAGGCCTACTGACTTGCATTTCAGAGTGGACTTCAGTGAATGAGTGAGTGAGTGACCGCCACTTTTAGAAAAATAGAAAATGAAGATGATGGTGCATTGTGTCGTCAAGGGAGTAGTCGTCGAGCTGATACGCAACAATGAAGGAAGAGTGGTTCAACGGTCTACCGGTTGTTATGTTCGAAGCAGATGAGTGAATCCTCTAACCTTTTCGAATGTAAAAAAATGAAATGCATCGTAGTCTTCAACGCCAAGAGCGTCCGCTCGGTTTGCCCCAGCGCTTATACATATATAATGTGGGCCCTGATTTTTTTTGTGGTGTGTCGAATAAAAATAACAGGCTTTTAAGCACTTTTTTTATAGCTCGATCATTAAATTAAAGGGAGACTTGAGACTGCGACGGGGACCATGAAGACGATGATTACCGTGTTCAGAATGACGGAGAGTTGAAGGAGGTATTGAAGAACGAGCGAATGCACTTTTTGCCGGGATCTGAATCGCGAACTTCGCGAACAACTGCAACGAAGATTTGAACAACTTACTCGGTTACTTAAGTACTTATTTTTCGAAACCCCACTCGGATAATCACTTGGCTGAACCAAGCACCATATCAAAAAAGATTTTATGACTATCAGGGAAGATCTCAAATTGAAGTTGCTCGCCAAGCCCAAAAAACGACAAGGATGAGAACTCTCCCTGAGAAAAATTTTCATTTCGCCTTCCCTAACAATAACACAATTATGGGGGGATATACCCCAGTGCAAAAAAGTAAGGACATCCATCCATCTCTCCATCCTGATTGCATTTCACGATATTGTATTCTTTTAAGGAAAAAATATAATGAAATCAGGACGGGTTTCATTACGACGAGAGTGAGGATGACGATGACCAATCTACTTACTTACTCGTCAGGCATCTCATCTTCATTACTTTTTTCTGCCAGAAATCATCAAAAAAAGGTGGAAAAGTGAGGAGCGATGCATGTAAGTACTGACACTCGCACTCGTCATCTATTTAGGTATATTTGCATTCGAGAAGAAAATCTGTCATGCAGGTTTGATCATTCTCGTGCGGATGAGGTTGATTTTACACGCGTCGAGTTGGTTCTCAAATGAAGGAAGTATGGGAGTCGTATTTACTTGCCCAAGTAATCGAAGAAAATCTCTCTTCTTCCCCAGCCAAATCCAATTCAAGTCGAGTCCACTTCATTCAAAATAAAATCCTTCACTGAGGGAGTTAGTGAGTCTTTTTTCGAAGATGATTATTGTAGACCTAAAGGTTGTCAATCTGTGATTGCACTATATTTATGTGTTTTCATTTAAGAAGGAGTCATTTCACTTGTTTCGTGGTTGGATTGTGCCGCTGGTACTATCTCCCTTTCTGTCATGTCTCCCTTATCAATACCAGCTAAACAGGAGCTGTAGGTAAGTAAGTAACGCAGTACTAAAGTTTCGTACTCAAGCCTTAGTCAGTCATTCTGTTAGTAAGGCGGTATTGCATGGGCGTCACGCAATGAAAACAAGATTGTTTCGAACACAGCAGAATTGAACTGAATTGGTCCGATAAGTAAAGTGAGTAAGTAGGGGTGACTAGATATGATAAGTATGATAGATATGCCCCGCAATTAGAACTTCGTTTTCCCAATCAATGAATCAATGAGAACGGTGTGACATGCTCGGCACGATAGTTGGGCTGTACAAATTTTCGAAGACGATTTCTGTTCTTCTTCTTGGGCAACAACAAAAACAGCCTAATTTATCTGTGAACAAGGTGAATGCGCTTTCGTACACTGTGCTGACCACCACCGCCCCATCAATTAAGTAGGTCTGGTGAGTGATTCCCCAAGCAGGTTTAGACCCCAATAAGGGACAATTACTAAACCGACAATTTAAGGATTTTCTTCTAGAGAAAATTAGAAAAAACTTCACCTTGAAAAATTACTTTTGGGATAAATGAAGTTCAGGACATTAAGTACTTAAGTCATTTTCCTCTTTGAGAAGATATCCCTTTTCAGAATCGCTAATTACCTTGGACATGCAACGAACTTGAAAAATTGAAAAAAGGGAAGACCACTCTTGCATCATCATCATTATCATTAGAATTCGGCACCAAACCACACAAATTGCATGTGCATGCGCGTATTGTAGGACCTTGACAATCTTGACACGAGATCAATGTCAGAGTGAATATTAACTCTGGGGGAGCAATTTCAACTTTTAGAAAACTTCCTAAATACCTAATGGTAATGCACTTTCGAGCTGGGGGAAATGATAAAGTTTCAGAGGGTATTTAATTACCAATTAGGTATCCACAGTTATCTCAACTACGCATCATATTTCTCGAGTGGATGTGAACATTTCAGAAAATGAGGATGTCTCTCCGCAACTAGATATTCCTGAGTAAAGCACGAAGTGTGGACCTGACAACATACTTACATCTGCGAGTCCCATATCCGCCAGAAATGAAATTTTCATGACCATGACGGATTGATAAGGGAACGGTGCCTATTTTTATGACAGTCCCAAAATTAAACGGGTTTCGGATTCGAATTAGTAAATTGCCCATATGCGGATGGAGCATCGGACCTTAGGGCAGCGAACTAGGGTGAAGATTCTGGGACCACCTTTACACACGCACCATGCAGCCAGTCATCTGACTTTTTGAGCGAAGTCAATTCAAGTCAAGTCTAGCATAACTGATCGTCGCATACCGTGAAAGAGGCCAATAGATACGTTCATTCATCCCACGCACCAACTAACCAAGCCAAGCCAGAAATATTTTGGTTTCGTATCATCATCCGGAGGAATGCGAATCCATTCTCGCAATCAAGAAATCAGATTCATATCTCAGGAAGGAAATCAGCCGACTAATTCTAATCATAACATTTATGTTGGCGTGGTAAATGTCCCGAACGAAAAACATTCGATAGTGATGCCAAATCGTTTGGAGGAAGATAAACAGGTAAGTAAACTGGCTGTCGGTCTGTCTCTCTTCTCTGGGATCGGATGGGCCCTCCCTGGTAAACTAAAATCACGGCCAATTTCTTCTTGAAAGAATTTCTAAGCTACGAGTCAGTCCAACTCATCAGGAGAATAAACAGGCTGTCGCCCGAGTCAAAATACTATTCCGTCGAAATAATTTTCTAATCTTCGGTTGGACCCTAGGAACGACTTGGTGAAGTCTAGTCAAGCTCAGGAGTAACTTGACCGTTTGACATGTAATAATGCCCCGCTTCAAAGCTCAGACGCCCAAAAATAAACGAGCGAACAGTGAGCAGGACTAGGCTCTTGTATTCTTTGGGGGGAGGTGGAGTATATCCCACATGATGGCAGTGGTACAACCACGTTCTTGGCTCCGAAAGTCAAAATATCTTTGATCTATGACATTAAAAAATGCTGAGCTCATCTCCCCATAATTTATGAGCGGGATCCATGTATTTCCCTTATTAATTGAGCTCGTGTTCCTCTTTTCAAGGAGGAGGAGGATTCTCGCTGAGTTCGATCGAACTCCACCACATCACATGCATATTTTCCTCAGCCGATTTTAAACATCATCCCGATCTCGGCCACTTTTTTTTGCAGCGGGAGCTGATCGCAAAAGATCAGAAAAGTCAAAGAGAGGAAGATAGAATCGAAAAAAATTTCGAAAATTTGTTACTCAGTCAGTGCCCAGTGGAAAGAATGTCTAAGATTTCATTCGTTTATAGCAACCCAAATCAAATTATTTCATGTCCAATTTTTTACCCCAAAAATTTCCGTCAACCCAACCAAACGAAGTCATCTCAGCGTTCTTCTGGGCTAAAGTCGTGATCATCACTATCTCATCTCCTCATGCAGGAGTTGGTTGGTGCTCCCAGTGCTGCGCTGTCCAATACACGGACGTGGCTTGGCTGGCAACACATCCATAAAGAACTCACCAATGCTGCTACTTTACATACCCCAATTTCGTTCCACCGAGAAAAAAAAGTGAACACATTTTCGAAATTGTGGTGGCATCACAACTTATCCCAGAATCTAGGGGGGAAAATCATGTAACAGTAATAACGCACACTAACAACAAAAATTACATGTTACACGTCTAGTCTAGTCTGGCCAAAACCAGACAGAAGAGGATGTATATATGCAGCAGGCACATGCCAAAGGAGAACATAGATCATCAGGTGCACAACATAACTTCTCACGTTTTTCCACTCGTCGTGATCAGGATGCTATTTTCTTCCTCCGAAGTTTCAAATCTCAGATGCAACCTAAACGCTCCTGCTCCTGATCTCCATATGCACATATGTATATGTAACTACTTTAAAAAGTACTAGTTGTTGTTGTTATGCATGAAACAGTAATAATAAAGCAACAATGGCACTAATGGCAAGACCGTTCACTCCGGTAAGTGAAATGAAGGATTGAGGATTCAGCGTCCAAGCTTCAGAAGTATGGAGGGATTTTTTTGCCATAATCTTCAGAAAAAAAATGCACAAGAGAAGCGAGGGCACTTTTGTATTTTGCAAATTCAATTCGCGATTTACGCCCCCATCTCCCAGGCATCAAGATCGAGAAGGAGAGAAATGTAATAAAATTTAATGCGTAGGAGTTGAGTTCAGCTTGTCGAAGTCGACGTGTGTGAATGAGTACGGTCTAATGAGTGGACCAGCTTATTGGAATCGGGATGTGATTCGACTCAATTCGTCTCGTGACAGTGTGCCAGTGATCGTTGACAGTGAGATGGGGTCGGCTGTGGTCTCATGAGTTCTCAGAATAGGGTTGCCATGGTGGATCATTGAATATCGCCATGGGAAATAACTCGGAGATAATCGGTGCATGATGCATAGACTAAAAAAATGATGGAAGGTAAGTAGTATGCATTTAGGTACTCCGTCAAGCAATTTCATCTCATAAACTTCGAATCTCGGCTTGTGAATGAGGGTAATGGTTATGCAGGGAATGAAAATTCTCTGATAGTATTTAGTCTAGAGACCCACAACCATATTTTTTGTGAGGTCCTGATGCCGATGCTGATGCTAATGACAGTAATGGCGGCCCACCTTCGAGTTTGATAATGACCAGTGCAGCGATGCAAGTCTTACAAAACTCGTGCTTTTCATGAGCGGGGTTTGTCAATGAACTCGAGATGGAATGCAAAAATGATCATGTCGGGGCTGCGGGAATGAACGAGCGAGTGACCTGACCAGACAACTCATTCATCCATACCACAATTTTTTTGGCTGAGGAGGAATGTTGGGAGCAGAAATTGTGGGCTTGGGAAGCAATGCACCATTCGCAATTTTGATGGTCCTGAAAATTTGCACATCATCATCGTCATCATCATTGCAAAGTTTGATTTGCTCGGAATAATGCGATGCAATTAATGAAGCGAGCGTGGACTATTAATGAGCGAAGAATGTGTGGGGCTCAGGGAGAACAATTATAGATGCTAAAATGGCAAATTAGGTAAGACGAACTGGCCAACATCTTTCAAAAAATGCTTGCTTGCTCCAATACATCCTTCGAGGAGACAATCAGGAGGAATTAAGCAGGTTGCATGTACTCATGACGAAAAATTTTTTGATGGCTCTGATGCTCCCGCTAGAACTCCCCAGAAGACTGGGTGGCTGGCTGACTTGCATGAATACATATGCATGCACGTCGTCGGCGTTAAGTGGCAGGAGGCCTGATCACAATTTATGATAACACGATTGATTTCTTTCGTGCGACGCTCATTTTAAGATCCGTAATTACGGGTTAATAAAACCAATTGACTTTTATAACGCGGATGTGAGAAAGCGACCGTTAGGATGAGCAAGATGCTAATGCGAGTTAAGTAGTTAACTCGTCAATTTCCCCATCATCAAACGTTCGATTGATCACGTACGCTTTGGTTATTCATTCCGTTCGTGAAATTGTGTTTTTTTAGAATGGGATAAGAAAAGGGATCACTTCCCCTCATTTCATTTTGCAGGGTCGACGAAAAGGATCCTCGAATGTTTTTTTGCGGTAGTGAAAACGTAATGATGATGATGAGGATGATGAGCATCCATTAGTAATTTGTAGGGACTTTGGTTAAGCGGGTGAAATTTAAATGAAATGAGTGAGGAGCCATTATCCCCATCTCCTTTTTTGCACTCCCATTTCAAGACGGATGGGGCTTAATGATAGGTGCCACTTTAATGGTCTCGGTTCGTTTACTTATTAGCCGAAATTGGCAGTGATGGTGGTGGTGGCTCCTGCTGAATTAGACAGGTTAGAGGACTTCGTACCTCATCTAATTTTCGCTACACTCCCAAATAAGTCGTTAGAAAATAATTGATTTGAAAATATGACAATAAGCACGTCTCCCATGAATTCATGGCTAGGACCCAGGAATCGAGGAGTGGAGAGGAGTCAGCTTAAAATGCAATATTTCAATTTTTTATGGCCCGGCCGATGCCAATACTATACCTACTCAGTCACTCAGGACGAACGGGAGGGGAATGAGAATGCCTGGCCCGAAGTCGAAGTAGTAGGCATGAAAAACTCATGGAGATTTTTCGCTACTTCTTTCATTCCACCTCCTGAATGTCTCGAATTAGGAAGGGAATAATAGGCACAGCAGCAGAGGTGGTAGCTGGTTAGGCCCATGGGTTGAAATATTAAAGCCCGAACGCTAAAATGATGAACTTAAGCGGCCAATGATATGATAGCTTCGCGGGCGACATTTTACTCTATGGTCATTCACAATACCATACTGAAATCCCTTAAATCCTTGAGATTTCTTGTTCTTGTTATTGGGGAGTCCCCATTAAAACCCGGGATGACCCATAGGTTGCTTAGACCCATTAAAGTCCACAGACGTACCTGGATGGAGGAAAAAATACATAAGCCGTTTTTTTCTTTCCAGCTTACTCCCTCCCTTCAGAAAAACTTCGTATATATCTGCCTACTTTTTATTGGAAAGTATCTACGAGAAAAGTATTCCCCGGAAAAAATACTTCAATCCATCGCATTCTTACGCGACTTCAATTACGGCTCGAAATTGAAAATAGTCTTATTTATTGATAAACGCAGGTAAACAAGGCTCACGAGCGGAATTTCTCGTTCGCGAGCGCATTACTCAAGCCAAAGTCAAGTCAGAGCAGAGCAGGACTGCAACGGCTGGGAAAAGTCGTCGCCTATCCGCCCACCCGTCCTTCCAAAAAATTCCCCAAACATTTCATATAAATAGATACGCAATAAGTAAGAATCAGGAAGGGAGAGAGAGACGAGCTCTGGAATATTATTTTTTTTTGCTCCGCCAAATGGATGCAGCCATTGCACGAGGATTTCGCTCCACGTGAATACCTACATCACAGATGGAGGATTTTTGCTGTTGTTCCTATTCCTCCGCTACGGATTCTATTGTAGCCCTGGTGTTGGGAAATAAGTTTGGAAGAGGAAAAAATGCAAAGTTTTTTTTACTTTGCATCATTCCTTCCCGCTTTGGTTTTCTGCTCCCGACGGAGCGGAGCATTCCCTCGCCATACTTTACCATCGAAAATCGCCGGAATATGGGAGAGTAATCGAGAAGGAATATTTAAGACGTGTACCAAATAAAATATGCATGTGATACGATACGATGTGCACATCCATGCAAAAAAAAAAGTCGGAGGGGGAGAGAGAAGAGGGCCACTGATATGATATTATTACATTTTTATCGATCCCCCAAAACTGATTGCAAGTGGAGTGAGTTGGTGTTGGTGAGTGGGCCTTCTCCGATGGGGAGAAATGGGAGAATAAAGTAAATAGTTTACATTTTCTCACGCCGACAAGCAAAGGAGAAGAGTGTAGGTGCAGATGGCCATATCAGTTCCAGAGTATCTTGATGTTTATGCGCATTACCCATAATCCCTTCACTCTTCCCGACCATTCACAAAGTGGAACTGTACCGTTAGAGCCAGGGACTTCGTAAGGGTATGCCTGAAACTATGTGGGGAATTTCGAGAAGGGGCGAATTATGATCTCATAATGAGGGCGATAATTGTCTGAGTGGTCGTGAGCTGAAGTAACAACTCCACTGCCGCCACCACCTTCACTTCATCAATTAATGTGGCGGGGAGATTACCAAAGTGATCACATTTTACTCCCCAAAAATAGCCATGAGAGGAGTTGAGTGGTTCCTCAGCGGCTCATTCCGATTATCCTAATTCCTCCCCGGTGTGGTGTGCCTTGAAATGGAGGGGCGAGAGCGACTTCTTCAATTTGACTCCAAGAAGGAGGAGAACGGATATTGCTCCTAGGATTGGCTCTATACTACACTTTAAGCAGCATTTCCTCATCGAGCAGAGTAAGTGAGGAGAAGGGAAGGAGAGGAAAAACAGGCGGAATGTTGTCCTCTGGGGAGAAGACACCCCGGTCGTTTGGTCGATCCTGGATCCAAATCCACATCCACTCACTCCATTCATTCCTCCTCCTTCGGAAGAAGCCTACTTACTTAATGCAATATTATTTTTCCCTGGTAGCGTTAGTGCTTCTCCCATTCCATTCCTATTTGTTATTGTTAGAGTGGAGCTCTTCTTCCTCCAGTCGAAAATTACCCATGGAGTCGGTAATGCAACATGGCTATGCCATGGAGAAACTTTGCATGTGCTCATGAGTCGGGAGGAGTCCGTCATAGTCACAGTCACGGAGAACATCATGGCAGCGACGAGACATGATACAACTCCTCCGTAGCGCACTTCATTTTCAGTATTTTTAGGAAATGGATCAGCTCAGTTTAGTTAGCTAAGCCACCCATCTTGATCTTGATCTCAGCTCGACTTGACTTCAGTCGACCCTCTCATCTTTACTCATTTCATTTCTTTTTGATAAGCCGGGAAGACCGAAGCCAATGCCCTATTAAAAGGAGTTTTTCCCTCTCTGAAAGCCAGAGCCACTTATGAAAACAAAGTGTTGAGCTGAGAACAAAGTCTGTTCAGTTTCTCTCCGCTGCCTCGCTAAATGCTTCCATCTTAAGCTGAGCTGAGCTGAGCCGAGCCAAACAGAGTTGGTTTTGTAATGTTCAGAGTGATCATTCAATGGAGATACTGTACTGCAATCACCAGGAACTGATGATGACTATATGATGTCCCCCATAAAAATGGTGAATGGATGGAGAATGATTATTGCAATGCTCCCCGTTTACGATCATCGTCGTTCGCTGGTGGCTCGCGGAGAAAAAAACGAAAATAAAGAGTAAACACAATATAATGGAGAAGAGCGTCATTCCACGAGCATGGGAAACGAAGTTAGGAAGTTGGGGAAAAGTTTCTGGAGATGGATTGACAAGAGAAGTCATGATGGGAAAAGGGGAGAAATTGTGCTGGGGAAAAAAACTGGGGGAAACGGGCACATGGGGATCGTTAACCGTATACATCGTAACACACATCATATTATCGTTGTCATCATCATCATCATCAACATCAGGACTAATAGACCAGTCAACTCTCTAGCCAGGCGGAGAGATAGACTGATATGGAATGATATGACGGAGTGGTGGATACACCAACTGAATGATTGCCATTATTACTGGCCTTCCCCACAAGCCCCAATAACAACAACAAGGGGAGTGGAATGGGGGGACTTTCCACAATCCACTCGTAAAATTTACTGTTCTCCATGAGAAATTACTCGCACAACTAACGGCATTGCATTGACAGCAGCAGTAAAAAATGAAATGGGAAGAAACTACACAGTACAATACAATATGGAATGCTTTGGCTTTAGCTTGGTTGGCTCTGTCCAACTTCTCTCTTTTTTATGATGCACTCACTGATGGTGAGTTGGATCAAGGAAAGGGAAACATTTTTTTTTTGCTTTTCCATTCCATTTTTTACGACGTTTCCCTCCTTGTTTCCCTCTCGCTCAATGCCCCTCGCTTATCTGTTTCATTGCGTGTAATGGCCGTAAAATATTTTGTAATTTGTAGTTAAGCCACTAAAAACACTGTTTGGTGGAGCGGATGAATAAGAAAAACAACATAAGTAACGGAATAAGTACTTCTGCATACTTCCCTAATGGGCTCGCTCGCTAAGCGATCGTTTTTTTCATTTTCTAACCTTGTCTCACTCTGACTCTTGTCATCTTAAAAGTCTGCACGAAGAAGAATTAGGTATGTACTTTAGTACATCTCACTTAAGAAAGCAAGGATGTCTCTCTCCTGAGCAACTTCTCTCCTCGAATTTGACAATCAAAACCTGAACTGAGCCAAACAGTTCAGGTCAATAAAAATCCCCAATCCAAGTTTTTTGAAATATCGGTGAGATCAGACTGGATGAGTGAGTGAGTGAGTGAGTCACCACCACCAGCACAGGATAGACATTTGAGGAGCAGATGGGATCAGCGATCAGCGGCTTTAAATTCGAGGAATGGGAATGGATTGATTCGCTCTTTACTGAGAATCACTCTTTAGTACATTACTTCACTTCACCCGAGATAAAGTTGACGTATTTATATCCATCATCATCATCACCACCACCAACAGAAAGCTCTCCTCAAGAATTGGGAATCATTGCAAAGGCTTTTTTGCGATTTTTTTGGGGGGATCTTACTCCATTTCAGATTCAGATTTTAGAGGTGAATTGTGCGAGCACTAGAACTAGTCATGCTTACTTATCTCAATATTTTATGATCCTCACAGAAAATATTTATCCCGTGATCCTCTCCAAGAGCTTTTACAGACTTGCAGCAGTAGTGATTTTCCCAGCTCAACCCCATCCCATCCCATCCAATCTCTTATCCTTATCTCCTCGGAAGGGGCTCAGAGCTAGGCGAGGGCAATCTTAAACGATGTTTGCTTATCGTTTATTATTCAATTTTATTGCGGAGCTACAACATATATGCATGTTGTTTTTTAGGGGGAAAACAAAAAAACTACATATTAAAAGGATACTAGGAAGAGTGGGGCTCACTCACTCACTCAGGCTGAGATATTACTTTGAGCTTTCAACTCCTCTTCCAATTTTTATGTCCACTCCTTCCCTCCTCCTCCTCCTCATGTACAAACTGACAGATTTACATTTGCTTCTCGGAGGCAATAATCCCCAAAAAACAAAGGAGCAGCAGCAGCAGCATATTGAGCCCATACCATTTGAAAATGGGACCTGACTCCGGCTCACAACCTCCCTCCCTCCCTCACTCAGTCAGTCAGTGTTTCCTCCTCCCGAGAGTTTAAGTAAAAAGTTGTTGGGGATAAGTAAAGTAAGTAGGCAAGTTGCGATAGTTGTGCTTAAGAGGTCCCTTACTTCTCGTAACTGTGACCATTATTTTCCCCCTCCGAGCACTAGGACTACTACATGGACTTGTACTTTACTCGTGACAAAAACGGCGTGAGACAAATATTATGCGGCCGTTTGAAAAAGAAACTACTACTGTGGTAGTACTTTTACTCCCGTGCCTAGTTCCAGTTCAGCGAGGAAGATAACGAGGCGTATTTACTTGTTGGTCACATTAGTCATGAGGAGGACGAGCGAGATCGCTCACTCTCACGACCATCACATCACGATCACAATAATCATGAGCGGGAGCATGATCACGATCACCATCATCGTAATCACCAGCCTCCTTCTTTTCTTCCTTCTTCCTTTTTTTCCTAAGCTGCTGGAGATGGAGTGAGGAGCCGGCACCCACCAGCCACTGTATCGAAATCTGAATGCGATCCGATCCAATCCAATGCAATGCAAACAAAAGTGAATAAAAAATAAACTTTTTCTTTCCTCCTGGAGAAAAAGAGCGACTAGGGAGGGACGATCACCAGAGGAAAAGAAAAATATGTACTGGTGGTGGTGGTGATGGCGATGGAGGCGGTGGTGGTAGTACATTGAAGGGGAAATTTATATCTTGAAGCGACATTTAGTACCACATGCTGTCTAATACGTTTCTAATAGATTGATATCCACTGTTCCCAGAAAACAATTTCTCCCTCCAGCTCCAGCTCCAAATCCCAACTTCACCTTCGCCTCCAGTTCAACTCCACCACTTCTATGGAGAAACACCACAAGAAGAAGTAGAACTCATCCAGAGAAAAAGAACTTTTTTTCCTCTATTGATTTCATTCGTGCCATACGCTCCGCTCACTCACTCACTCCCTCGCTCGCTCGCTACTTGGGTTACATGGCTTGCTGCCATTTATAAGGGAATGCATCAGATCGAGATCGTGGTCTTGGGTGAGGAGGCGTTTTCTTCGAAAATAAAATTCGAGTTTCTGGGCTCCCGAAAAATAGCATTAGATCACTTTAGCAACTATTAACGTACGCGTACGAACTGATCCAGATCCAGCCACTCAGCCTTAGTAAATGGCCTGAGAATAAAAGAACGAACGTATCAAACTTTTTTTTTCCTGTGAGAGTGGGAAGATGAAAAGGCGGAGGGGAAGGCTCATATATTGTTTTAAACTACTGCAATTTGTGCACGGACTGGGGATGTGTGTACAAGCGCCATTACTCCTTGTTTCTTATTAAGGGCCTTGTTAACATGTCAATGCGCCATGTTATTTTTGGAATGCTGGAGAGGAGAAATTGTGGGGATTCTTAAGGTGAATGTGAGTACCGAGTACCGGGGCACGACCACAGCACTGAGCCATCATCCATTCATCCCATTCCTATTACAATCCACTTTACTCCGGAAGGAGAAAATAGATAGATAGTGGGCCAATACCGTAATGGGATTACCTCAATGGGATTTTTCAAAGCGTTCCCTCTTTTCGCAGTCATAAAGAGAATTGCTGATCGCGAAACATCAAGAAAGAGAGATGGTAATCGGGATCGGGAGGGAAGAAGAAGAAAACGAGAGGTCGTGACTCCCAGGTTAAGGTGACGTGTTAAAGTGGTCACTATTCCTGGGATAACGATACGATACGATCATTTAATGATGGACGTGCCATTCCCCCGCTTTCGGCAATTGCTGCTCATCATATCGTCGTCATCATCAGCATCATTCTGATTCAATTCTATTCGATTGGATTGGACGGGACTGGATCGCCAAAATAGAAAAAGAACTTCGCTTGAAAATCTGACTCCTTCGGAAAAAAGGTGAAACGCCCACACCCAAATGCATATACGAAAGGAGAGATGAGTGATGCTCTGTAAAAGTTATTGTGTATCCGCCTTTCAGTTAAATGAAATGGAGTACACCAAAGAGGATCGTGTGGGTAAAGCTTTCCCTCCGGAATCGTTTCAGTCGGTCGAAAATACTTTTAGAGTGCAGAAAACAGAGATGAAACAAACATATGAACAAATGCCGTGTTAACCGAAGTGATCAGACTCTACTCCATTCTTTAGGTTTAGTTTGTCCGCCCATGATCATTTTCGGAATTTTCAGAGGCCAGCCCAACCAAATGGACACGAAAAATATTGCACTTATTTTCATCGGACGATGGATGATATGACGACGTGACGGACGCGACCGGGAGGATGGACTAACAAGAAAGCCTTGTAAGAAAAAAAGTTTGAGCTTTGTTGAGTTTGCGAGAACTAGAAAACAATCTCAGTACTAGTACTTTGGCTAAATAGTTACTTATTGATTGAATAGAATGGAGATTTACCAAGAATCTCTTCTTCTGGAGCAAGGTAAATGCACTACTATCCTCTTCTCCCTTCATTTTGTGAAGTCATTCGATTGGAATTTTGGGATGCGAGTAAAAAAGTGTAGGCCCATTATCACTGTTTAAGAATGTAAAAAATATGATCATGTACTTGCGAAGTGGAACTGGGGGAGCAGAGTCAATGTATTGATATGATGGCGAAGCAGGGGAGATATTTTGTCCTGCTGGATGGATGAGAATGTTAAAGAAGGCATTCTACGCATTTAGGTTACAGGCCTCATGGAACAGGAGAGTGATGCGATGATGATAAGTACTCACACTGACGACTGTGACTGTGTGTACACTGACATATCTAGTTTAGCGGCATTACATTAGAGTTACAGCGGTAGTGTAACACGGTTCCGCCAATTTCCGGAGCGGTAATTTGGCATATTATTAAGGTGAGAAGAGAGAAACTGTCTCGTGCTACATAATAATGCCACAGGCGGGATCTCACAGAAACGTTCGCTTGTCCCGCCCGGCCCAGGCTCAGAAAAAAAGGAGTTCTTTTTTTCTCGTGTCGCTTACTTTTCTCTCCTCCTGCCTCCATTTCTTGAATAACGTTAGAGTTCTGGGAAAAAAAGGGAAAGATTCTGTTCCGCTAACGATGTCCCAAATTGAAATAAAAAAGGTATGTCATGTTCGAAGGGGAAGGGTAGCGGGGAGAAGGGAACAGGGGAAAATGATAAGGAGCTGCTCCACCATGTCAATAAAGAAAATAGTGGAGGTGGATGGATGGATGGATAGATGGAATAAATACAGCTTCTACAGCTGGAGAAAAAAAACACAAAGAATTACACTGGAGAATGAATTCACCCGGGGAAAACACTCCTTTCAAAGGAAGTGTGGAAGGATAAAAAAAGAAATATTGCGCCGGGAGGTACTCTCCCCAGAAAAAAAGGAGGATTATTAGAGGAGAACCCCGACCAAAAAGACCAGCTTGGGAAGGGAGAAAAGGAAGGTCTGGAAAAAAATAATGATGATGGCATTCGAATTGATGATGTACCTACCAACCTAGCTACCCACCAAACTCCTTAAAAACCTGGTCTGGAGAGAATATACAAAATGATGAAAACCTTGCTTCAGAGCGGCGCACATCCACCTGGAAAAGAATGAGTGCGAGATGATTGCATATTAAAATGGGCGA
Source organism: Tyrannoseira gladiata (assembly GCA_027744355.1). Classification (NCBI taxonomy): domain Eukaryota; kingdom Metazoa; phylum Arthropoda; class Collembola; order Entomobryomorpha; family Entomobryidae; genus Tyrannoseira; species Tyrannoseira gladiata. Next base: position 31,188 of record JAHZNH010002183.1, read on the forward strand.
TGAGCTAGGATGGGTGGGTGGCTCAAAACGAAAAGAACGGATTTTCTAGGCATGTTGTCGTGCATAGGCACGAGGCATACGTCATCGATCGCAGGCTATTGCACTAAAACAATGCACCTAGGCGGTAGGAAAAATACTACAACTAAAAATAGGGCAGTTTCTCATCTCCCTAATC
>JAHZNH010002184.1:0-11005 GCA_027744355.1 Tyrannoseira gladiata
GCTAAAAACCAAATTCACAGTAAAATACTATGTATTTATACAATAATAATGCAGATTATTTTTTGTGTTGCAGTTGCTTGCTGGAAGGAATTTGATCAATAATCAATTTGCGTAGCAATCATTAAATCACGCATTCAGTAGCAAACTTTCGGAAAAAAAAACTAGATAAAATCGCTTGTTGAATCATTAGTAGTTTTATACATCTTTTAGAAAACTCTCGAATAATGGGAGGGCTTTACCGTTCGGGTCCAGGGCAGTCTGGGACGCTGATAGTGGCTTTGTTCTATTCGGGTTTTGGATGGAACGGGAGACCAAGAGCCAAAAAACAAAAAAACAAAACGGGTCCAATAATCACTTGTTAGATATATTAATAACAATAAAGCCTAAAAATTAAACTATGAATACATTCTAGTTGTCACAATTTTCTCGAATCGGTTGCTTCAACCAAGTGTACTCTACATATTACATGTAATTAAAATTACTCTGCAATAATACTTTCTCAATCATTTCTCTTGTATATATGGCAATATTAATTACAACAGTTACTGAATGATTGAGCAAAATTTCAAAAATGTACATAACAAGAAACTTTTTAGTGCCATTGCATCGGTCATTACTGATAAGGAAAACTACAACTTGTACCGATCTAATAATACGCACATTGAAAAAATAGATTTTTTTTCATGCATCCAAATGTATTGATATGTATGTGCATTAGAATAATTTAATATGAGTACAGCTGCAAAATTGTATGACTGCAATAGTGAATTTCATTAAAAAATTTGAACATTTTAGAATCGCTTGAGAAAATTTTGGACACGAAATATATTCCTTTCTATGCACACCTTCTCCTTGTACCTGTTCATTGTATTATAAGAGGAAGGGGATAAATATAGAAGTCCGGCAATTCATTTTCACTTACCTCAGACCTAAGACGAGTAATGTTATTTCCCCCTTTTCCAATAATTGATCCAGCGACCTAATTAAATTTAGATTGTTTTCATTCATACATATTGATAGATTTGAGTCATAAGTAGGATAGTTTCCCGTCCATTCAGACAAAGCTTTAGCCGAAAGTTACCACACACTGATAATACTTTTCATTGTAATACTTACGCGTGAAGGAATGAGGATGCGTAATTCGTGACCAAGGTTACGTGACCTTTTCAGCGGTGACCCCATCTCTTTGTCAGCGCCTCGCTTCATCCCTGAAATAAATCCATAAAGAAGAAAAGCTTTAAAAACCTTAGAAACAACCGGTAAAATACGTAATCAGGCAACCGTGATGAATAACACGAAGACACATTCAAAAACCACTTAAGCGAATGAATGAATGAATGCCTTTGACCGCTCAGGGCACCTCAACGATGTTGATGCCTTATTTTCAAACTAACCGTCGGAACCCTTATCAGACCCATGTCCACCTTGTAGCTCTGCGTTCCTTAATTTGAGAAGAGCGAAATCGTCAAACAGCTGCTGTTCAATCTTCCTCAACTCCTCTCGAATTTCAGTAAGATAATCAGTCATTATCTCCGAACAATATATAATAAGAGAGCTTCTTCAACGGCAACAACTGATTCGCAACTATACAGTTAAACTGATTGATGATGAATTCGTGGGTTGCCAAAAAATACTTATTTTCAATTAGAAAGAAACTAATCGAAACTCCACTCCCAGCATGGCCTAATTTTCGAAATTGTTAATTCCATTGAGAGGAAAAAATAACAAGAACAATTTTTTTCCTTCGAAATAAGGGCAGTCAGCCGTTGTGTCACCCAACTGAGACAGGAGTACGTATATTGTTCTGAAGACAATGGTGCCCAGGAAAAAAAAAAACTTGACTGGCAATTTGAGAAGAAGGGAGGACAACTGGCACAAAATTAGAGTCTGCCTACACCACAGTCCTGGTCATTGGATTGGGTTGGATGGAATTGGAAAAGTAAACTACCCGGCCCACAATCAGTTGATCTCGTAATCAATAACGAAATAGCCTTGAAAATAGAAATGAAATTTTCATTCTTCCTCATGTCAATTTAGTACTTATTTTATACGATGCGTAATCGGCCATTATATTTCTGTGGGCTGGTTGGTGGTTGTTTTCTTCCTATCCTAACTAACTCTCTCCTGCATGCATTTGTATGAGCCCACGCTCTCAAGCGGAAAACGAGGCATGAGCAAAGCGAAGCGAGCGCGCAAAATGTGCTTGCTTGAAGAACTTTCACCTTTCCCCACGTATGCAAATGAAGGCTGTTTTATCGAGCGGGAGATGATGGATGATGATGAGGATGGCACTGCAGAATGAAAAGTGAGCCCTTTGAAGTGAAGGCCGATTTTATCAAGTTAAGAAGATTTCAAGTATTTAACCTAAGCACTCTGGAGTTTTCAGATTGTTTTTGTATCGAAATTGATAATCTCAGACTCGAAAATCGCTTAAAAATATCAAGGAATAACTGGATAAGTGAATGGCTTAACTAAATACTTTTTCGGGTGCTCGTCGTCGACGGCATCACGAATGATTCTGACTGACTGAGAACTAGATTCGAAGGCTTCGTCGGCAGAATTCCTTTTTTAGCTCTCACGTAATTCCTAAATCCCTCGCTTTAAGATGGAGAGGCTTCCAAAACAGCTCATGCCATGCCCTTCAACTTGTGACTCGAGGCAGTTTAGTTAGGTCCAATCTTCAATGAAGAATGAACACTTTTTGCTCTCAGCATTTTAATATGAAGGGAATCGGTTCTACACACACCGAAACCGAGAAAAAGGACATAGTATGCACACATAGTTTCTCCAGGAAAAAAAAACATTAAGATCCTCCATGTACCGATTTTTTGGGGGGAACGCATTCCACGAAGGAAAAATACGAAACTGGAGAAAAGAAATGGTGACACGGAACTCGAGTTCTGGCAAAAAAATAAATAAATCCTGGAGGAAGTATTTAGGCTGAACGAGATAAGGAAAAGAACTTAGCTTCGGGAGAAAGCTTAGATGATGATGGCGGTCGTGATTGCGTATTATCATGATGGAATGTGGATGATTTCGTTTGAAACGGTGGCAATAGTTTTGCATTCTGGGGGACGAAGAGAGTTTGTCCGTTTGTCTGTCTGTCCATTACAATATTTGGATACGGGATTTGTTGGGTTTGTGAGAAAACGATTTTGTAATTTATGGCTTAATGCCCTAATTACAGTTTAAGTAAATCTAACCAGCCCAACCCTCGTCATTATTCTAATACGGGTAATAATTTGTTTCATAAATAAGGACCATATGTTGGAAAAGTCGAGTATGGAGGCTGGAAACCATAAACCTGGTTATGCCAACTTTTCCGCTGAAAATTAATGCTGTCAAATGTTTCCTGTCAAATTTCCTTTCCTTTTCAAACTCAATTTCGATCTAATCAATCAGATAAAAGAGTGCCGTTACTATGCTATAGTTTCTTACACAAGTAATATTATTTTTTGTTTGTTTCCTTACGTGGATATATGTTCCCCATGTTTCTTCATTAATGGTTCCACTCCAACAGAAGTTTTTATGTGTTTATGCACTCCTATTTATGAATCTCTCCGCTTGATATTATTATTCAGATTGTTTTTTATTGAAGTTGTGGCATTTTTTCCTCTCTCGATTTTGATTTGTGTCGTTCGCAAGAAGAAGCACATAATATCGAACCGACGACACATTCCCCAAATCCTACATTACCGAAAAGCAATTCAGTGATGTAGGTAGGTAGGTGGATGCTCGAAGAATTGCCATTTTTTTATTGTTGCATTTTTTCAAGCTTACAGATTACACAATTCAATGGCTATAGTTAGTTACTGAATAAATTCAATGCGGTACAACCTTTCAACACGGATTTATGAGGGGAAGTGGAATGCCATATAAGCAAATGGGTTAAAGTGGAGGACATTTTTCGAGAAGCCAAGGCAGATGAAGCTTCTCATATTTCAGAATGAATGAGAGTATGGCATAGGCACCTACTTATGCATCGTTGGCCACATCGTGAATGATTCAGTCTTTATATTTGTCATTCGAAATCCCTAATTTTATAAATTAAAATGGGGAATGAAGGCGCTTTACAAAAATAAGAAAGGAAGAGATTCATGCTATCATTTCGTAGGAGCTACATATTTTCAAGTAGCTGAATATAAAGCTTATAAGTGGAAGCTTTACCGCGTGGGCTCAAAGTTCACATTTTTGTTCCTCGAATGTCGCTATAATGTTTTGAGAGTGGCTTTTCCACTAATTATTACCTCATTTTAGCTCTCAGGAAATTTGAACATCTGAATGTGATTGCATGACTGCGTTGCGCCATGCTTTTGAATGAATGACGAATTGTAACACGAGGAATAAATTAATGCACCCATGGACGTTTCGCACGTGTTTTTCTCATGCGGAATTCTGCCCAAACGACATGGCTTCTCGATTACTTATTAATAGCTCGGACCCATATTTTCACATGTCGTGATGTTTTACGGGGAATTTGTGACACCTGGACAACAAATATTAGCTCATGGGAGTCAGTAAGCTTCTCCTGGAAATGTAATGGGGTTCGCCAAATACACTTGTTTTTTGTTTTGTTTGATGGAAATGGTTTAATAAAACTGTTTTAATAGTCTAGAAAGAAGCAACAATAAATTATTTTTTGAATTTGGAATACTTTAAGAACCATTTACTTCGTTATGATATGTGATACGCATTCATCAATTCCCCAAAATTATCGCCAATGCATCAACACGTTGGACAGAAAGTATGATACTAGGTAGGGCTTACTGCATATACTGGGAATAGTGTCTGGAACTTTAGAACAAGTTGTTTCGAATGATAATCTAATTCATGCATGCTCACTTTATCAATTGATCCATTGATTTCATCTTCATTCAATTAAGTGTTTCAGCAGCCTATCCTGACTCTAATGGGAGACCGAGTCTAATATGAAAAATTGATGAAATTAACTTCCTCGAGTAAGTACTTTATGCACCATCTACTCCTGATGAATTAAACTAACCACCTACCCACCGAAACTACCTAAACTATTAGGTTCATGAAAACTGAATGAGCTCCACGAATTCAAGTCGAATTGCTAGCGTGAAAAAGGCTAAGCATTATACAATCGATTGTAATCGTAGATAAGGAATTAATCCCAGAGAAATTACATTGCCCCAGCTTGCTGCCTGCAGAGAGCACCAGAGAGGCCATTTTAGGAACTCATCGATACTTTCATGAAATAGAAAAAGAATTAAAAATTGAGACTTCAAATGATTGAAAAGTCGTATGTATTCTTTGTACTTGACCACGATAATGATTTCCACATGTATGTGGAAAAGTCGTGACTTTTTAGAAAGCTTTGAATGCATTGATTTGGTTTGATGAGTTGAAAATGAATTCAACCCGAAATAATTTGCAGACTGTTGATTTGTTTTTATTCGATCAAGTCGAATATCTGGATGATTCGAGCATGATGGATTGACAATGTGTACTGTATGATGTCGCTAACTATAAAAAGTAACGAATTTTGATGTGATTTACCAATCCTTAATCATTTGCAACGCTCAATTCGTGAACTCTATTCTTACCTACGGAACTAAAAACGGGAAAATTGTGCAGGATTTATTCATTCCGTAATTTGCTTACGCTCTGCTGTATTTGCGATGTTAAAACTGAATAAATATGTTTGTCCTCCATTTTGATTTGTCTGATGCCTTTTTTGCTGATTCAGGTAGCAAATGCCGGCAGGGTAAATCCATTAAATTATAATGTAATTGCAACCCATTCAATCATAGGTGATGATAATGGACTATTTTATGGTTTCAAAAACAAATTCTCAGGCGTTCACAAAATGTGTTAATTATTTGAGATTTCAGTTCAACCCTTTCATTTATGACTGGACAAACCAAGCATAACTTTGAACTAATGCTGCATTTTCAACTGCAAGAAGTGATGCATCTCATGTCAATATCAACTTACAAAAGTTACCTTGCACTAGATATGCTATGAATGAAATCTTAACTGGAAACAATGATTAGCATCTTATTCTAATATCTGGTCATGATTGTATGGTGAGAAACGTAGAAGTTTTCTATAATGAGACTTGCGGTATGACCAACCTGCTTTCTTTGATCCTAATATTTGAAACAAAAACTGGTTTGTAGATGTATTTATCTGTGAAGCCAAAAAACTTCCAGACTTTTCTTTATGACTAAACCTAGTGCGGGATGATCTTTAAATATTTTATGGAAGAAATTCATCATTCGGAACTTACATGCAATGGGTGACAGTTGAAGAAACTCCCGTGAGGCTCGGTGGCTAGAGGTAACACTGAAAATAAACCAACAAATGATCAGGTCATTTTTACGATAGCATTTTTGGCAAACTTCTACTAAATCTTTCGGACATCATAACCAGCACTATATGATTTCTTCGCCAAAGAAATTCAAAAATATTTCCTAGGAATAGAATAATTAATGTACTCACACTTTTCTGCTTCACTAGTTCCGCCACATCTTTATTAAGTTTGAAAAAAAAGTTCGTTGTATTATTCCAAAGGCTAATCTTGCCGACACACACACTCCCACACTCCGTCAGTCAGAGGAAACTAGAAACTAGATACTTAATAATCACTTTCTTGTACTTTTCATAGTCCTACCTCAACGAGTTTGCTTAATGAATTGCAATATTTCGCAATAATTTCTCTCGACCTGGATTTCACTCCAGTGTGATCATATACATGCCTGATAAGTAAAAATCCTTTACCCGTGAGAACTTTTCTTGAGAACTTAATTGGTACTTAGGTGAGCCTATAAATCTTGTGAAGAATTCTAAAATGCCTACATAACTCTAATACTTTTTGTACCATCAGATTGTTATTACAGGGACTCGGTGAAAATTTTTGTGTCACTGACCACACTCAATTTCCACTTTCCCCACAAAAGTCGGTAAGGAAGATTAGTGTCGGTCGACGGGAAAGAACAAAAAAACTTGTCAAGCAGAAAGAATAATAATTCCTACTCGAATCAGTAGAGTGCCCATACACATCACTTTATTATGATCGCGTAAGAGTACATCTTACATACTGGCCTTTCGCTCCGTGTCTTCATGGATTTTAGTGCAGTGCATAATGTTATTATTATTGGGTTTGCACTTTTTTTGCGATTCCCTGTTGTTACCACTATTCTGGACTTGTATAATGTTGTTGTGATGTGATGAAGACAAGAAGAGAAACAAATGTGAGAACAACTCACTGAGCACTAAACATCATCCAAGTAGAACTTTTCTGTACTCATTATTGTAAGTAAGTTAACGTTGAGGCTACTATTGCTCCAAGTGAAGAGCTAAGTAATGCTGGAGACTTTGAACGACGAAGCATCGGGCAAAGAATAATAGTACGCTGCAGTTTGTAACATTGGAATTGCACGTAATATTAATAACAGCACTAAAACGTGAATGAATCAAAGTCACTTCTCAAAGTCGGGTATTGAGAGTACGGAATTAATGTGGTCCAGTAAGATATATGTATATATATGGTGTTGATTCCACAATGTGAGAAAAATTTCCTGTAGCATAGATTTTTGCACTCCTATGTCTCGGGAATAAACTGTCTTACTACCCGTTTTTTCTCCACTCGCAAGACACAGCACAAAATAAACTGCTTAATTGCAAATTTTTATGTAAATTTCAGTACTTTAATTTATCCTCCTCAGCGAGAAAAAAGGGAGATTCCTGATCCGGTGAACAAAACCGATGTTAATTATTCCATGATGTTTTTTTCTCTCTGCTGCTTTTCCCAGGACTATCACTCACTGAGACACTCGACTCATTTGAACGGGAGCGTGGCAAGGGAGGAAATGCAACATAAGCACAAAAATTGTCTGAAGTACTCGTAGGGTAGTAGTACTCCTAATCCATCCATCCATCCATAGATCAATTATTTTTTTTGCAGATGAACCCAATCTAGGTTTCCTGAAATCGTTGACTTTTTCTTCCTACCGAGAGGAAAGGGGATCCCCAGAAGTGGAACTGCAGTAGTTGTTGCTGATCTTCATTATCATCATCAGCAGCAGCATTCTCATCACCTCCACCATCATCATCTTCGCGATCATCGGCTTAAATCCACATCTATCTTTCTGTAACTTTTTACGACGCTAGGGCTACTAGTAGTCGGAGAAGTACATGGTAAGTACGATCTTTCCATTCCAGTTGTAGCTTCACATGAACGAACACTGCAAGAAAGTGTGTTCCGGACACGAGACTGTGAGGACAACGTTATACGGGATCGAATACCTAGGCAAAAAAAAAGAAGTCCAATGATATGAACTATACACATCATATCATCATCATCCTTTCTCTCTTAAAAAAGCTTTACTACGACTACATACTACCACGTACATTTCTACTACTATCACTGCCAATATACCACCACCGGTACCGTCGTCGTCCTCCTCTTCCTCGCTCTGTCACAACAACAATATGCATAACAGCATCACATCGTATCGCATTGTACAGAAAAAAATGAATGGTTGTGAGTGAACGAGTGGGTGAGTGAGAGCGTACCGGAGGAATCTTTCATGAAAAAAAAAGAAACACGGAATGTGAATGTGTTTATGTCCTTATGTATCCAGGTCTATTCATCTGTCAATTCCACAAACAATTTCCTTTCTTTCCGCGTTTCCCACGACAAGCTCATGAATTATCAGCGAGTGAGCGAGAAGAAGAGCATTTATTTCCTTATCCCATTTTCATCGCACAAAAAATGTAACGCTCAAGATCCTCCATAAAAACCTCCTTTTCCTCGGTATTATGCTGATGCGCACTTCATTTCCACATACGAAATGAATTTCCCCGTCACAGAATATCGAACACGTCAGTAATAATAAGCACTACAGAGGATCCCTTTTATCCGATATTAAGGCATGAATGAGTTGACGGAACAAGGGGCAATAACAAACATCTATCCATGTGTACTTTAAGCTATAACGATAGTTCCTATTTTTTGGCCTGTGCCTCTCCAGAACCGAGGAGGGAGTTCAGGACAGGACAGTTCTCTTCCCTGATCCGTAACCACTGAGATGTGATATGTGTACATGGAGAACTTCAATACATTTCAAAGGAGGCATCACATGGAGAAAAAATAGGCATGCACCACACCAAATATTTGGTCTTGGTGGCCGTGGCCGTACTCGCATCCAATCCAGAGATCCTTTTACATGCGTTAATATTTGAAAAGGGGAAAAGCTGTGGAAGAGAGAGGCTTGCACGTACGTATAAAAACCATATCTAGATATTTTTTAAAAATGAACATAGTTGAGGTGCATCTCCTACGCCAAACTGGTGGTGCGATTAAAGGAACAATAAATGGGTAGCTTATCCCTGTGTATATGCATATATACCTATTTTTAACACAACCGCTCGTCTCCTTCCTTGCTCCACTTTTGTTTGCTGCTGGAGAAGGGTATGGAGTGAGGTTAGTTGTTCGGTGGGAGAATGTGCCTCATTTCTGACGCTGTTGCGCTACTATAATGTATTACTTACGTACTCCCCCTAAACTACCATCGAGGCTTCTTCATACGCCACACATTAAATGAAGCGATGTATTTGCTCAAAAACCGCTTCATGGCTGACATATAAGACCGGGGCTCCAGGAATTACTGGGACGGTTGGCTTTCGCTACAGAAGAGTGAAAAGCCATGGGAGAAAAAAACCTACCCGTGGATGATGTCTCGGTGAGAAGCAAGTGTGAATATCCAACTCGCATCACTTTTACCAGCTTCCCATAGTGCTCATGCCTTTTGGACTCAACAGTAAGAAAAGTGGGCTTGATAACGCATTCTCAAGCACATCGCATCGGTTGGTTAGCTCCCCAACTCTCTTCATCATTTATTTTCCCATCTAATGCCAGAGAGCTCAGTGGAAAATTTACGATTAAACTTTCCCTATTGCTTTCTCGTAACGTCGTTGCCCGGAGAAGTAAGTACTTCATGAGTAAAAAGTACACATAATGTGAACGTGGAAAAGCCAAGGAGGAAGGCAAAAAAGCCTTTTGCATTGGATTGTGGATTGCCAGTAAATAAAAGTCCAGGGGAAAATGTGCACTTTGGAAAGAAGATGAATGAGATGGAGAATGAAGAATTATGAGGTGTATTGAAATAGTCATCATACCTCATACCCACGATCATATTGAATTAGCTTAGGAATTAGCTAGATGTGTCTTGGATGATCTTAATTATCTCCTCAATAATTCGTTCACATTGCATCCACGTGTGCATTGAGCAAGGGCTTCAATCACAAACATCATGAAAACATAAACGTGTTGGGTAAATTGCAAGAATGATGCAATAAAATGTTAAGGAAAGAATACATGAAGACCAAAGTAAAAAAATCTCAACTCAATTTTTTCAGGTTTCAAAAATTTGTTACAACTGGACATTTTTAAAGCTAAAATGCGAGCATACAGAATATAACATGCAAGTACTTTTTCACCCGCCGAAGAAAGCAGACAGGTTTCTAGAGATATAACCTCCTGAAATTAGTCACACTTCAGGAGGCCCAAATCCTAGGAAAGTACTTACCATCAGTTAGTTTGATGGCTATCACTTTTGTACTATATAAATCAGTGTGACTAATTTGTACAGCAACAATAAAGTAGGAAAGTTGATTTGGGGTAAGTTGAGGAGAAAGAGAGATCACCAGAAAGTCTTCTCGTCTTTGAAGCGAAAGTTTATTTCCTGAGAGAAAAGTGTGGCGTAAATTACGAAAGGGAGAAACTTGAAACGAAATTTCAAATGATTACGACAGAAAATGTGTTTTTAACAAAAAAAAATCCTATGCAAACATACGCGATCCGATTTATTAGAATGATGGAAATATTTTCTACAGTTTGGAACGCAGAATATAAAACTACCTCATATAAAAGGCAAAATATATTTACTGGTCTCAAAAACATGTTCGTCTTCACGTAAAAATATTGGCCCCCGCTAAACTCTAGCCTAAGCTGAGCCAAGCACGTCCCCAAATC
>JAHZNH010002185.1:0-20175 GCA_027744355.1 Tyrannoseira gladiata
CAAACAGACGGACGGACAGACGGACAGACGGACGGACAGAATGATCTCAATACTAAGCCGACTACGTCAGCTTCGTAATAATCAGGAGCGAAACAAATTATGCATTAGCAGTGCATACACTGAAGCTACAATTAAGTACATTTTTGTAAAGGGCACTACAAAAAATTCTTTCTCAAAGAGTAAACCTGCACGCATTTTCCCTGATTTTCGGTAGTAAATTAACACTTGAATAACTAAATAGCGCAATCTCATTACGAGTCGGGATATAAGTTTGACGTAAAATGTTAAGTAAAATTACCTAAACGTATTTTAATATAATTTCACTTGATTTCTAATCAGTGAAGCCCGAGTGTCTCATTTTAAATTTTGAGTGCAATGCATAAAACCTAACCTTAGCTTAACCTACTTGAGTATATTCATTTTAAAAGGTAACCTAACCGAAGCTCTCCTTTAAAAGTGGGGCCGTACAACCTGGCCCAACCGAATTTCCCCCTTCCCTTCGATATAATAAAATTCGTGCAAGACAGGCTTAGTTTATAATTTAAATACTTACAAATGCTGATTGTAAAAGCAATCAAAACTAAACGAAGGAATAGCTTCTGGGTAATCTGCATTCCATTTGATTTCCACTATGATTGACAACGGTTCTTCGTTCTCCCCAACCTGAAAAAAAACATTTACAAAACTTTATAAAACTTTGATTAATCTTCAATTCTTCAAACTTTCGTTATAGCCTAAGAAAGAACCTTGTACTGAATCGTATGGCCATTCAGAGCTTTGAAATTATCATCACCGTCATAAATGGACAGCAAAACCTCCATTTCCTCTGAATGCTCAGGCCGGAGGTATTCAAATGAGTCTACATCTACAGATGAAGCCATTACCGTTCGGATCTACAAAGAAAACGATAAAACATTAGGCATTTCAATCACCATCCCTCCAGTAGTTTCAATGTGCGAACCTGTAATCAGTAAATTCGTGTTAACTCACCAGTCAGTTTACAACTTTACAGTTTACAATCTAAAGCAAAATATCACGCACTCGAACACAAAGCAATGACGATTCAATTAAAAGAATAAAAGTTGGTTTACCAAACAAACTTCTATAAATTAGCACTTGTTCGGTATGCTTCCACTTGACTAGCTTGACACACTTGACTAGAGTATAATTAAATGACAATGTTACAAACTCATTCAATGCTGGATCACTTAGTTCCTTCACAAACATCCAGCGAAAAACAACAACAATGAAATTGCGATGGAAATCAATTACTAGCAGCTAATAACTGGAAAGTTGACAACAATCAACTTAAACTTCTCTTCGTACGACAAACTTTTCCATGGAAATCTTTCGAGAAAAAAATGTAAAAAATCACGCTCCCTTCTTTCACTCCAATCAATTAGGGAACAAACCGCTAATTACAAAACGTGGATGAGCGACGAAGCAAAACGAAGGTTTTCAATCATCACAAAATCACCGGCAATGTGTAAGCGTAGCATAAAATACAAATAAAACTTGGCAAAAAATAATGATGCAAACACAAGTGGTAGTAGCGGCAGTTAGCCACAATCAAGTATTAATAAAATTCAAGAAAAAAAACAAGTGATGATGTGTTCTAAGCTCACGAAAATTCCTCACAAGGAAGGTCAAAAATCTGTTTGCTTTTGTCAAGCCAGAGCGAAAGAGTAGTAAAGCAAACATTGATTTGAGAACTCACATTCCTTAGCAGTCCGCCTTTCACGGCTGAAACTATTGGGTCAAGTTGAGACACGCAGATATGGACTTTCATATGTACGCTTCAAGGGTGAACAATGACGAGTTCATGAGTCATAGTCGTGACGCTTCTAAGCGAAATATAATATTAGTTGGGAAATATAATAGCATTTGAATCGACATTAGTTTTAATGTTCTCAGGAGAAGTGGAAGTTATTTTTGATATTACTCAGGACACATTTGTATAATTATATTGATTCAATCTAATCTCCTCATTTGTGAAGTAACAAAATTTCATCTTCTATGAGATTAGATGAGTGGCTTCCAACAGGAAGCATACCAACGAAGTTAGCTCTGAAGAAGGAAATTGTATTTCAACTCTTTATTATTGTGGATTTTCTCCCGACGTAAAAACCTTTGCTCATTTCTCGGCTGAGCTGCCAGATGGTATCTGAAACGCGCGTGAAGAAATGAGGTCTGCCCTGTTGCTGAGCCAAGGCAGAACGTGGCTAAAAGTTGACAGAATGTGGCTTCTTTTCCAGGGAATTTGCATGAATTCGTGTCACTGTTTCATATATCAACAAGTTATTCGCAATTCTTCTGCAATTGGGGTTGGACTTCTAGTTTTCCAGGAGGTTTTGAAGAAGCCATTGTGGTTCAGTAAAATATGATTCGAGCACCTCGGCAAAGTCCAAAGCCATGGCGTATTTAGTTAGTTCTGAGCTGAGGCTGAAGGAATCAAGCGGAAAAGGTATGAATTTAGAAGGAAAAAAATGGTCTTATAACATAAGCGCATTGCAAAGGCCATATATTTTAACCTGAAGTATACATAAATGAGTTAACGATTATGAAATTTCCTCACAGCACACCTTAAGTCGTTGACATGAGTAAAGATATTAAATCTGGAGAATTTTTGAGAGAGAAAGAGAGTAAGTTTCTTCTTGCCGAAGTAAACCTGGATCATCATCTTCATATTCAAATTTTATATGGAAGTGGTAGGGACTTAAGATGGCTAAAATGTAAGTTATGTTGCATATGACATTTGACATTTCCATAAACTACAATTTCTTGTGTGCTTAAGTAAACATTTGACGTAATTTTCTCAGTCAGAATGAAGGGTGTTGCCTTAATTTAACATGGACACCCTTACAATGCTTTAGTTCAGCCCACTGTATGAAATATTAAATTTCCTCGTGGACTACCAAATTAACGGTGAGATAAATTGCAAAATAGAGTTTCCAAAATCCTCCATAACTTTTTATTACGCCTGTGTTGACATGACTAAAGTCGGCTTCCTCGGCAATTAAATTACATACATCTGCGGCACACACCCGTCTTTTGGAAGCATTAAGTGTTTTGATCGTCCGTTCCCAAAATAAACCTAGAACGCAGTTTGCTCTCAGTCAGTCTTGTCAGTGTGCCGATGTCGATACCGAAACCCTCATCCACACGTGGCACAGTCCGTAAACATTTTTTAAAAAACCCACTTTTGCCGCATGGCTTACACTTATGGACTGCTAGCTGCATGGAATTTCACATTGTCACCGTCGTTTTTTATATGTGATCAACCCGAAATGAAAAAAGTTGTTTTTCCATTTCCATTACTGATATTGCATCATCATTATCAATTGCCATCCGTGCTCGGTCCCCGGGCACGATCCAGGAACAATAAAACTCCCATGAAACGAAACAAATCACAAAAACTAAAGTAGAATCAGCAGACTCATTTAAATACTGCTAAACCACGCCACTTAATTCTGTCATGTCATTATTCCAACGCTTGAATGTGCATACATATAAGTATTCACCCTGCGAAATTTTTATTGCATCAGAACTGGGGCTCTGACAAAATGCGTCGCAATTTTAGCAACATTTCGGGGAGAACTGGAAACGAATTAAGTGTCTGTAGCAGCCTTGCTGATACGTATTTCCATATATAGACATTTAGATTCAGTGATAATTTCATCATTCAATCCACCACTTCAACGAGGCATAACACTGGATCTATTTTTTGCGCAGTTAGGAAAAGCAACAAAACAAAACTTTTTTTTCTACTTCCATCACATCCAGCCTGCTGCTGTCACATCATCATCGCATCACTGCAGCGAGCAGTCGAGTCATAAATAGAAGTGCATGCACGGTTTTTCGGAATGCTGGAGTGTGGAGAAGTAATTTTTCAGGGCCAAACCGTACACATAAGCACAATTAGCGTTTTATCTGGAAGTTGGACATCATCATTGGAGTGACACGGCAGTAAGAAAAAAAAGTTGTTTTGATTCAAACACAAGTGTCCTTGCCACACATCCATCATCATCATCATCCATGTATGAATATTTATATGCGTATCGGAATCGGACTATGGACACGGAGAACAGTTTTCGTTCTTCCGAAATGCTAAAATTTATCCCGATGGAAAGATGATGATACGATATTTACCCACTCGGCTAGGTTGTATGATATGACCATTTCAATTCGTGCCAGTTGGTTAGCGAGTGCACATTAAATACATGTAGGTATTACATAACTACTCACGAACAATATACACGCACAATCGTTATGAAAATGCATGGGCCGCGATGTGCTCCAATACGGGGATCAAGATGTTTAATGAAAACTACACTACATGCCCAGTTGTTAGTTTTCAAGGTTAATCCCAGGCAGGAAAACAGAAACATCAACAATTTTTTTTATCTCCATTGGCACATATTTTTCACATGGTAGGGTAGTAGTAGCATTAGAGCTCTGATGATGAGCATAAATTGCAAATGTAAGGAAATTGCAAAAGGCTAGGGCTTAATCATCACAAATGGTGTGTGTGTGTGTGTGGCTGCTTATGATGATATGGACGCGCAATAAAAGGAACTTGTTTGCATACGACGCAGCAAAATTCTTGTGTGAGTTGTCAGGAGAACTTCAGTCAGACCTGTGAGAAATTAAGCCGATGATGATGATTATGCAAAATGAGAAAGCTTCACTCACTCACTACACGTGGATGAGAGTGCTTGTGCAGCGAGTGGCTGCAACAAACAAACGGGGTTTTTTAACTCATTATTGTCAACTAGTCAACTGTTGAGATCTCTTGCTTTTTGAAAGGTGATAAAAAAGTAACATTGTATTCTGCTACATATTGTTTGAAAGATTATGTAGATGGGAAGAACAGTACTGCACATGGACGAAAAAAAAACTCCAGATGAGTCTTGTGATATGATAGATTGAAGGACCTTTGCCATGGGCAAAATGAAAATTAATAATCGTGTAATATTTTTCTACCCCAGCTGTGGAATGGAATGAATTTCGCTTTTTGCAAATATTTCATGAAAGCAACTGCGTATGAAACTGTACTTGCGAAATTACAGTTGATGAACGAAGGTTATTTTTTTTGCTGGATATTAATTCTGCAGTTGGATACAGGTACACATTTAATGTATAGATATGGTATTAAATATGACGGCCACCATTTAGTGAGATCGGAAGAAAAAGATAATAAATTGCGAGAGAGTGAAGATGAAGTGAAGCGTAGTTACTTTTTAAACAAAAAAATGAAGTCGAAGAATTGAAGATGATCAAGAATCAAGAATTATGATCAATGAATCTATCGCGCATTACGCGAAAAAATGTGTTATGCAAGGAAGGAAACAATTTCACGTGCGTCTATTACTTCATTTCCTGCCGCTTGTGTTATTTATGTTGCTTCCATAATATGCATAGTTTGGAGTTTGGTATGGAATATACAGCAATATTTTAGCTCTTATTGCGCTTATGAGAGTATAGGAGTCTTCGAAGGAAATCAATTCGGTAGTCCTAGGTAAACCATTAGATTTTGGACTGCCGTCTTCTGTTCGCCTCAGTAGTTGGTAGTTGGAGTTGACGAAGCTTTGAGCAGATCTTGGAAGAGCTAAAATTATAAGTTCTTTTAAAAATTAATCTGGAGCCAGTTTTGTCGCGGCATAATTGAATTTTAAGCTTCCTCTCATGTATGCATGTACCGACGTATGCAAGTACTTACGTTATTATAAGCTAGCTTGTTGCTCGTCTCTGGGTGCCCCTATGAAAACTTCTTTCCATCATAGCGAATCTCATTACTTCCATGTAATCTGATTTTGCACCCTACTAAATATTTGGAGAGGGCAACTCCTCGTGGAAAATTTCATGCTCTTAAAATAGCAAAAAAGCACCCTAACAAAGTGTAAACAATTTTATATTCCAATTTCCCAATTGCAATGAAATGAACAAACATGTGCTGGGTAAATACACACTCGTGGATACAAAAAATTATGCAATGCTGTTCCGGCTACAAATATTAAATCAATTTTCAGACTTAAATTTGCATAGAATGACGAGAAAAAAGGAGTTTTTTGGCACCACGAAATTCGATTTCCTTCCACTACAATACAGTGTTCGGTAGAACCTTGTCAAAATCAAATATCTGGATTGAAGTGACTCATCATCGTAGAGTCGTGGCGGTGATGTGATGGCATTCTCCTTGATCACTTGGCAATGCCGTCAGCTTGAATTCAATTGTGCTGAAGTGAGAATGTGACTTTGAATAAAATGATGCGGAATAGGAGGTAGTAGAAGGAAAATACAAGGGCAAAGGAAATCAATTTGTCAAAAAAAGCATGCTCGCTGGAGAAATCAACCAATACAATTCTCCCATTGTTTGTCTAGAGGAAACGGATTATAGAGCTTATGAATGTGTCATAAATTTTCTTAATTTTTTATGAGCGAAGAGTGTAATAATAAGAGACAGGAAAGCGTTTTATATTAATTATGCATATCTGCCAAAAACCAAACTCCCACGCGACATTAGCTTGCTAGCACCTACTCATGGAAAATTTGTCACTATTGTCACTCATAAAGTTATAAAGGGAGTCTAACGAATTAAGCATAAGTTCTCATCTCGTTTTTTGTACAGTTGCTTCGAGTTCATTGAATTTTCTTAGAATATGAAAAAAGGTCGAAATGGAAATTTTCTGGGAGATACTACTACATTGAATAGAAATGAGACTACCGATAATGATCTGTAGACGACAAACATGTGAAAAGTCAATGTAATCTACTGCACGCGAACAATGGAGCCAGACGGCTGGAGCATATTGTATTATTTATCCAGTTACTTATTTGCTAAGACGACATGACAATTTGTCGCAGCCCACCCCGCCTATTATTTATTTACGAGTCCAATCAAGTGATGATGATGATGATGATGATGTCCTTTTCAAATTTCGCAATATGTACCTTTTGAGGATAAAACTCGCGACGGTTGAAGGCTGAAGGAACAGTTTCAAATTTCGAATCTGACATAGTGGGCGAGAAATAATTGAGTGATGACGTTCGAAAACTGTCTGGAGCAATCAACTTAATTTTGAGATGGCAGACGGAGCAAAGTTCTCCTCGTAATGATGAATTTCAGTATTTGTATTTATTCACTCATCTCGTTTTCCACATGATGGATCTTTTTTTCAACTTGATTGCATTCAAAATGAAAATTAAATCAAGGTTTTATTGAATACATAATCATGTCATAACCAGGCACAATTCATTTTTAGGTCTCTATTCATACCATGAATATTCTAGATTTTTTTTACTTCAGGGTGATCTTAACCTACCAAATGAGATCAAAGGTATTTAATACGCCTCCTTTCAACAAATTATTCCACGCTTATCCGCCTCGCTTGGAGTTACATATACATTGCCCCCTAGAATTATCCAGTCTGGTATGACGAGACTGGAAATGATTATGATATGATGATGATGATGGCAAGAAAGTGAATTCTGAGCTTTAATCCCGCATAAGCTCCGAGCTCCGCCAATAAAGCCTCACTCACATGGTCCTTAACATCGAAAAGCGTTGTGATTGCATAAATGTCAAAGGTTGCGAAAAGTGTAAAAGCTTTAATGTGTTTTTGAAGAAAAATTCTCGCAGCCAGATCTGATTACTGACTGCACTGATGCTAAAAGTATTCAACTGGAGTGAACGAGTTACTTTGTTTTTCAGTTGAGTAGTTCATCGTTCATAATTTTTATTAAAAGTGCAGTTCTCTTAAGATAGCAAATGCACTCGAATGTTTTCAGGGCTTCCGTTCAGCAGCAGTCCTGAGAGAAGCTTGTTGCCAATGCTCACCATAATTTAATGCAGTCAGTCATAATCTCATAAATTAGAGTCATACATATGCCGGCTCAATTTTTTATCGCATTTTTTTCAGTACAGAACCATGGCCTGTCACCGCCATAAAGAACTGGAATGGCGAAGCGTACAAAAACTCAAAAAGTTTTGCATTTATAATTTGACTTGAGGTCGACCGGCTTCTTGCACTTTTTTGTCATGGAGATAAACTGAGGTTTGTTAGTGATGATGATAAGCCCTCGAGAGAGTGTAGCGTAGTGTAAACATATTACACAATCCTTTTGCAAATGCACACTTGTAAATAAGTACGATTAACCACCACCATAAAAAATATCATGCATGGATACAACATGAGTTTATACTCGTTCTTTAGCGATTCGTATGTTTATGATTTCCACGAGGAAAAAAGTCATCGCAGAGATCACATTATTCTATCAGGATGTTAATCAACCAGAATGCCATCGTCATGTAATCTCATCATCCCATATCATCGCAACCATCCTTATTTACTCATTTTACACAATGTTCATCAGAAAACATATATATACAAACTTGATTATCTCTTGACAGTGACGGCAGTAAAGTAGGCAAACAAACAAACATGGAACATGATAAATTAATACAGAATTTTGTAATAGATTTTGTACCTATTTACACTTTTGAAAAAATGGAGTCGCTAATTAAAATCTCAAGTACGCGACCTGTCCTCTCCCATCGGGTTCACTACTTACAGTTTAACTTACTTCAGTATCCGAGCTCGAAAGATGATATGATCCTTGGAACGTGATAAAAATTTGCTTTGGGAACTACGGCATTAGCATGGACAAGACGCGTGTGTAAAAAGTTTTGGGTTTACATGACATCATGAATCTACGGGAGGGAATATATTGTCTGCAAAACAAATCCATGTTCTGACCAAGATGACAAATGCTCAGCAAAATGTAATTTCTTCTCTCTTTCACGATTACGGGAAAGTAGAAAAAAAAACAATTTCCCTGATAAGAAAAGAACTCACTTTCTGGTGAATGTACAGCATCTCTTGAAGACTTTGTTGAACTTGTTGCTGTTTTGATGAGGAAACGAAGTGATTCTGGATGCTGTTGTGAAGAAAGAGGATGAAAATGAGTAAATATGTAGTTTTGGTTTGTTGCGAAGAGCACATAGATATAAGTACATACATATATTGTGGAATACACTTACTTATCACTAATCGAGTATCGAACCATCATCGTCGCCATCAGAAAGACGAGCAAAATGGTTTTCTTACCTAGATTAATTCTTTCCAGCTTCTAGAGTTACATATGCTCATTTCTTCGCAAAGAAGTACCTTGTACATGTGTCACTGAACTCTCTCCCTCTGAAAGAATAAAAAGAGAAGCATGTCAACCTCAGTCTGCCTTTTTATGGCGACCCACGCTCTCTTTCCTATATCATTATTTTGCGATGATGCAAAGGCCACTTGGGGGGAATATAACCTCGGCTCTGACTGGAAATGCCTGGAATTTAAAAATAGCCCATATCTGTATCAATTGTTAGCGTAGGCAATTCATGCCCGTGGTACTTTCCTCATCATACGCTCCCTAGTTATAAGGTAGTGTGGACACTAATTGTATATATACATAACGATTTAGTTGTTGAGTTGTATTTTCCGGTTGAGAGAATTGGTATTCATGCAGGTTGAAAAAAATTGTCATTTGCTTTGGAAAAAATGGAGAGGAGGAAAATATTCCAAAAAATGAGAAAGGATCTCTATCTCTACATCTCCATCCAAACATGATATGATGAGGTCTCTCTACCTCAAGGAATGGTGAGATTGGCGAGAAAATATAAACAAGCTCAGGTCAATCTCCTATCCAAGCTCGCTGTTTTCCGGCTTTGTTCCTGAAATCTGAAATTCAAAGTCATAGCCCTAGCCATAGACCTGATATTTTTGAGAGGAGAAGGATTTAGACAGGAAAGTGCTAATTTACTTGATCAGCTCCATCTTCCCACTTTCATTTTGTTCATTGGAATGGGAAAATGAATCTATGAATCTTTGCTTCATCTATTGCCCATCTGTATTCATCGTGATATGATCTTTGATCAATATGCAATGATGTATATAGATTAGCTTTTTTCATGTAAAAGTTATGGAAAACTCTCGTTCTTCTGCTTTCTCGGATGCTTGTATTCTATGTTTTCTACGGAGCTAAATCAAACGAAGATGCATCCGGAAGTTGAGTACTCAATCCTCGGCTGGAAGAACTGATGGGCCAGGTGAGTAAGTAAATGGAAAAACCTTTTCATTAGGAAGCTTACTGAAGCCCTTTGAGGAAACGGGGCACTCATCCCTGGCTATAATGAGCCATGACGAAAATTATTATTATGGGGAAGAGCGAGCACAAGAGTCAATGACTTCCTCCTCTCCCTAGCCCTTATTTACTGTCATCATTATTTTTTACCCGTACGTGGGGATTATTTCTCATGAATGCCTACATTCATGAGAAGTACTAATACCCGCGTACCGCCTCCATACATGTTGGTTGAAGATAAACAAGGATTTTCGCAAACTATGTATATGTGGAAGCTCTTATGATGAGCTCATTTCATCACCAATCCCATCAGAAAAATAATGAAGAGAAAAAACATTCCGAAGAAAATGAAAAAAAGGACAGACAATTTGGAGAAGAATAGGAGAAAGTGGAGCACACATACTTACAGGTCCCCAGAAGGAAACTTATTATTTCCAATGCTAGCTTGTTTCATTGGTAAAAACTGAAGTGGATGCGAGAGCGTAACGGGTACGTGTCTACAGGTGAAAAAGCAGCCAGTTCTTGACGACAGGTAGACTGTCAGGCATGACACGCCACTCGCCTCGAATCAATCCTCGAGTTTGAGTTATTATTGTTCATGGAAAAAAAAAGTACTGCTTTTCTGGTTGGAACTGGACAGAAAAGAATGATGATTGTGAATAATATCAATAATATTATTTTTTTTACCTCTCACCAAACACCAGATTTTTTTATTTGAAATCTTGTTACCATCCAGTCCAATCCAACCAACTAACCCTTCCCTTCCCCTACTATAGTGTTCTGGTCCTGGTTCTGTATTCAAATGAAATCCATGTGTGTAATTCTATGTATGTATATTTACTCAAGTGGGGGTATTTATTAGTTCGTGTGAGATTTTCCTTTCATTTCATGCTGCTGTGGTGCATGTAGAACAGGTAGGAGAGGAAGGAAAAAAATATTATGCTGGTTTTGGCCTGTTTTTGTATTACTTCGCGATCCTCCTGATGCCTCATTTTTCTACGCTGCGGATTGTGGAAATGATGCCTGCTCAAGGTGACTCCACAACTCGAGAATTGGCGAAGCAAAATAATACTTATTCTGCATTAATGCATACATACATACACCTGACACCAAGAAGAGGCATTAGCCCATTGTTTTTTTTTGAAGAAGGAGAAGAGCAGGAGAACTGAGCAGCGAGGATGGTGGTGAGGAGATGTTTTAGCAAACAAAAATGGAGAACCATCACCATCCTCAGCGTGGCGAATCGGTCTTGCAAAACCAGTAACCAACATTTTAATGGAGAAGGAGGAGGTAGGCCTTTTCTAACCCACTCCTCAAGCTGAAGTTCCTGTTGCTGCTCACAACAAAGAGCGATCATGATCATGCTTTAATGGCGATGACGATGTAAACAACCAGAAATACTTACCACACCAGACCAGAAAAACCACCACCGTTTTAAATGCAATAACACTTCTACCTCCACTACTTCTGGCATGAACTCGACTCGAGTGTCTTGAAGAAACATGAAGCTCACCACAGGTAATAATAATATTATGGTTTGCAGTATGGAATGGGCTTTTAAATGAAATCTTTGTTGTTGTGAAAAAGGAAGGAGTGAGGGAGAGAGAGAGTTCCAGTTCTACAATTGCTACTAACTTAAAATACACCTTTCAAGGAGTAAATTGGTACTATGTATTTACTACTATCTACTTATGTATTTACTTTGTTCTATGTAGTGGGTCCAAGGTAGGCATCATGTAGATAAGTGGGAAGATCAAATTAAATCGCACCCCTTGTGTTGAAACAAATCAAAAGTGGAGGGTAATTTACAATCATCATTATCCAGATCGTTGATGTAAGAAAAAATGTGAGATGCAGTGGAGTTTGACTTGACGTAAAATACGTAAGTAGAGAGGCAGCTCCAGAGACCGGCTTTTTTTTGCCGTGATGGGATTCGAAAAATGAAAACATTTATTTTTAGGGAATTACGCCACACTGCTTAATGCCATTCAAACCAGTCTGTGCGAACTTGTTTTTTATGTAACGCGAAGAAAATAGCAGCAGCTATATCCTTTAGGGTGAACGATGATGATGATATGATGATAACATGCCTCAGATCGGGCATGAATGGAGAAGAAGAAGAAGAATATCGTAATTGTGATGTGAGCCAAAGTCAAGCCAATTAGTTCATCTGATCCATTGGAGGAGTTAAATAAATGTGAGTAGGGGAGGCTTCACACTTCACAGGCCTGCTCGCCTTGCTTTTTACGTCGGAGCTGAAGGTGTACCTACAAAGAAGTAATCAGTTTTTGCACTCAGGAAAAATGCCTTATGCGGAATGTAAGTGAATAGTCTTGTGTAAAAACTGCTCGAAGCTTTATAAGCGCGGAAACAGATTCGAATGACATAGTCATAGGGGTATTTTTTGCAGAAAAAATGACTTACGAATCTTAAAGAGGAATATTGATGCGATGATACGATATCATGATGGTAGATACTTACTTGAAGTATTTTTTGAAATTACAACCAATAGGTCTCGTTTGGCTTAGAGCAGTTCTTTGTGAATACACGTTTGTATTCCATTGACTTGGACTTGGTCATGGTTTGAATAGAATGTGTTTCTTTGTGAGCTGGACTCCCTGTATTTAATTATGTATGTACATGTATTGCGAATGACAAGGAATTTAGTGCGTGAATGATAGTGGTTCTCATGACTGCTTTTTTAATTATCAATTTATATTCGTAAATATTCTTGTAATGGGCCGATAAATTAGGATGATCCTTGAGCATGATGACAATGGCGATGGCTTCCCGACACGACACAAAAGGATATTTTTTAGGATCAAGTCTACATCAACCTAATTAACTTTCTGGAGATATTAATGAAAGCAGTGCTTTTTTTGCGCTCGTAAGTAATGAACGAAGGGAGTTGGAAAAGAGCTTTGTAATGGGAAAGTGGCAAGACTTTTTTTATAATTCATGAAATGACCCTATGATAACCTTCCATAATGATGGTAAATACATCATTAACTTCATTAAAAAGCGGAAAAAGCCCACGCATTTTCTGCCTTGTTTTGATTTCTCCTTGATTTAGCTAATAGTCTTCCAGGAGGGTTATGAAATAATTAATGTCCTACTTTCAAAGAGAGAACTCCTTTGTGAATTCTCGGGAAAGAAAAGCCCAAAGTCACTCAATGTTTTGATTCAGCTCCATATGGAGGTAAAATGATGTTGACATTCGGATGACTATTTGGTAATTTCCTTTCTTGCAAATCATCCATGAGATATTTACCTTTTCACCGGCGGATGCCTTTGAGTTTTGTATTGGGAACCCATCCCCTATACTTCCCATGGAGTATATGCATAATGGAAACAGGATTTGCAAAATATAGAGGCTTGAGGATTGAAAGGTACTTAGCAACGCAGAATGCTTTTCACTATCTCCACTACTTATAAGGCTTCGTTTCATTCAAAGTCGGAGCGAGATGGCATTTTTCCGGTGGGCATGATTAATTTCTGATATTTCCTTTCACTTTTAGGGGCAATTAGTAAGACATAATAGTAGAGATCTCGGGAGAGTAACTAAAAGCGATTGAGTGGGTTTGATCAATATAGGACTTTTGTCTCTTTTTTGCAAAAAAGTAAAGGCGAAGTATTTAAGTGGCTAATGTCCAGCTCAGCATGTATGTAGGTATTAATTAATGGACAAGGAATTCTTTGTAGAGGCATGCTGTAGTGTGATCACGCTAAGTATTTTTCTCTACATTTTTCCTCGACTGCTACCTGCTCAAGTGTCATCATGCTGGAGAAGAAGAAGTGGTGTGGTGGAGAAACGTGAGCTCCGCTTCGAGTGTCAGGAATCGGTTGGAGTGCGTAGGCTGACTGGAGTGTCTTGCCGGGTAATTAGGACTTATTTACTTATCGCTACCATTTTCAAAGGATTCGCTAGTTTTTCATGTGAAGGGAAGATTTCCTTTTGGTTTGAGTGAAAAAAGAACTTAAGTATTTCTACTTACTGCTGTAATGAGTAAAACTGAAACTGATGTGAGAATTCATTGAATCATTTTTGTTCCAACATGAGGTGAGACGGCTTGGAAACACATACATGAAATCTATTTCTATCGGAAGACAACGCTTGACTTTGTGAGAATATGAGAAGTACTATAAACACTAATCTTTAGTATATACTATGAAACAGGGTAGCTTAGACATGGTCATTTAATTGATATCAAGGAGCGACCAGAGGAAAGACACGGTTCAACCCTTCGCCACAATTAAGCACTCCTCAGAGCACTTGCTAGATACCTGTGATTCCACGGAGCCGACAAACTCGCCCAAATATCCGCTTCCACGGACCAATCTCTGATAAAGCATGACACGAGTGAAGGAAAATTACCTGTTGGTTTTCATGATTAAGAAAAATGCTATGCAGTACAATAATCTTTACAATGATATTTATCGCAGTGATAATCAAGCCGATAGATGAGGAAATCAATGCAGGTCGAAGTTAAAGGAAGAGGAGGATGTGGAATAGAAATATTAATGGTATTGATAAAGTTTGGGGTATGAAACCAGGACATGAATAACTTCTGCTTAGCAGAGACGCCCAAGATGGAAATAGAAATTAATACTATAATGCACTTTCATAAATCCTCCAGCTGGTGCACTAAACACTAGAGCCAGGTTAGATAACGCCATCGTTTATTATCATCGGATGCCAACGAAATTGGGAGGATTTTCTTGTCTGATGAATGCGATACCAGTGGAGCATGCAAAATTCAGTGAGTCATCATCCTCTGTGCACAAGTACAATTTCATACTTTTGAACAGCGGCATTAATGAGCCCTAAGGATTCTTGCAGCAAATACAACAATAAATACGTTTCGCAAGGAAGCGCAAAATTTTGAACATTTTATTGAATAAAACTCAGAGGCGATATGATGAGCATCTGCGTTAAATAAATGCATCGATGATTTCTTTCCTGCAAGCTTTGAGTATCAATTTCGAGTAGCCTCATCGCGTTGAAATTGGATGCTCTGGCATAATTTCGCTAAAGCTGAGACGTGAGTGATGGACATTTTGAATGAATTTGATTCTGAACGCATACAATTTGTGGGCCTTATGCTTGCATCACGAGTAATATTCCATGCGTGAAACACTTGTACATTCGAGTCTCTTGGTTGTAATAAAATAATACAGACATTTCCTGATGAAATCGAGTTATAGAGTGCATTAATTTGTCATCATGGAAAGTTTTTCCAGAGTAATGTTACATGAGTACTCTCGAGTGGATCTTCTTGTGGAAAGGAGAGAAGACTGAATAAACCACAAAATCGAAATAAAAAAGATGCTTAAGTAGCTTTATAGGTATATGTGGTTTGTTATTCTTCTCTATTTTATTACGCTAAGCATGCGATATGCATCAGTCGTTACCATCAGAAATAATGAACGGCACCGGTGAGTCATAATTTCTTGTTGTTTGCATATTCCTAGCATTAAAAAAAATAATAATTAACGATGCTATTCTTTCCGTTTCCCTTTCCTAAAAAAAACTTCCCCGCGACAAAATGCTGCGAGATAGTTTTTAAGGCACGCATGTAGCATTTCTTATCTTTTCTCCTAATCAATTTAGCATCTATGGAAATTTGTCGCGAAATGCCCCAAGAAGTTGACAGGACCTCATGAATGAGTCAGTGTTCCTATTTGACAGGAGACATCTGCTAAAATTAGACATCAGGCAGGATATTTGAGAGAGAAGTGAAAAAGAAAAGTAAATGTTTTAATTGCGCTAGATATAGCGCTCAATAGGCAATAAAAAGTGCCAGCTAAGCACTCAAAAAAGAAAATTAAGTCATTGTGGCGCATCGCAGAACTTTTATATCCATATCATTATCGCAATCCATAATTTTTTAAGCCATGAAGCAATGAAAACGACGATTCATATTGCTGGTAATTAAAATATGAATAGAGACTTGAGAGAAAAACATGATTTGAAAAATACCCCAATAAAGTCCAACCCTAAGAGCTGAGATAAAAAAAATACATCACTTCGTACATCACTTGAACTGAATTGTGTTCATAAAATTACGGTCCATAATGAATGCATGGATGTATTTGTATTTGTTATGAATGTGCCGACTTAAAGTATATACTAATGTGAGCCTACATATTTATCTCACCATTCCGAGAAAAGTACTGTGCCATTATTTTGAAAATACTTTTCTCGTTTTATTGAAGTCTGCACTTAGGAGTAGAGGATTAGACGATGCCATCTGAACCTGCTAATAATAATCATTAATTTTTTAAAAGGGAAATTGCCATTTTTTAAGTTCGAGTCATTTTCCCTCCAAATAATGTTCCATCAAGCACGTCTCTCCATTGAGGAATAATAATAATAACTGCAAAACGTTTGAGTACGCCAGACCACCTAATCGCCTAATTTCATCCAAAATTGTCTTCATCCAGATATGAATGCATGAAAAATCCTTATTTTGGTCTTCAATGCTTTGATGAAGGTGACAGATGAAACCATATTTTTAGTATTTGCGTCAAGTCGTAAAACTCATCAAAAAGCGTTGAATGCGTCAAAAATCAAGGGGATGATGGACGTGATATTTCCTTCAAACATGATTTTAGCGACTCCATTATCACGATTTGGATAATACTCATTTTGAGTCATTTATGGGCTTGTCTCAGCAGCCATCAATTGTCAAATCGGTTCAATTGTTTTATTTGATTTTTGCCAGCTTGGAAAACAAACCCATGATGATGGTGCCTTGCGAATCCCAAAAATTTTCTTTGCGACTCCCTAATGCAAACTCATAGACTCATGTAGTAAATGTATCTCCCAAGTTTCTAACTTTGCTAAATACGTTGTTCGGGCTGAGGGAAAGGAGACACACCTTTTGTAATTCTCTGCTAGGCGGAATAATAATCATACGTAACGCATTCTGTACGTTTCGCCTCATAAAAAATTGTGTCCTCCAACCCATCGAACTATTGAAAGCATCTGAAATATGTGGTGGCGCAAAGCGATGATGTGTATTCAATGACGACATGAGTTGACCACCACTAGAAATATTTACTGATATGCGCACAACGGAAAATATTTTTTTCGAGAGCTTTAAATACTTTTCATATTATTAAAAATGAAGACCATGTCATAAATTTGGGATTATATTGGCAAACATAATCATTTTAGAAAGTTCTCAAAGGACAATAAAAATTGAAAAGTGCTTCACGTATTCATAATGCATTGTGTGTGTCTTTCCTCTTCTAACTTTACCTGATCACGCCACCACCACCACGTATGTATTAATTTCGCAGGATATTTTCAATGGATCAGAAAGATGAGAAATGAATGGTGATGAATCGGATACGATGATGAGCGATTTATGAAATTGCATTTGATAGTACTTTCTAGAACACTATACAGCACGCATATTTCTGATGCTTCCTGTGCCATTAAAAGCTTAAATCTCCATGCAGACTAGACGAACCAGTGGCTGAATCCACTTCTACAACCAATGTTAGATAACAGCATCACCATCATCATCGACAATAATATTTAGAAGCTTGGTTGTTACTACCTAATGCTTACTTCGTGTTTTTTCACTGCTGCCGCTGTTAGACCGGTCTCTGACCAAGGCAGGGGAAACGGAAGATCTTACTTCAGCTACTTACTTTTTAAGGGAAGCCATAGAAAAGGCAAACTTGTTCTGTTCCTTTCTACTCACTTATATTCACCTTAATTTTTCCCTGTATGTAGGAGTTAATTCCGAATTATAAACAAACAGAACTTGTGCCGGCTTTTCCCATTTCTGGAAAGTTCTTTGTTGCAGAAAGAATCGTACTATATGGCTACTGGTTCATGTTATAACACAGACGCATTTGCTTTGTTGCGTTTACTTACGGTTGTAGGTGTGTGGTGTGAAGAGAATGTTGCTAATGTCAACTGACTAATTCCAGTTAGACTACCTACTACCTACCTACACGTATGAGCAAACGTAGGCTATTGAGAGGAATGCTGGAAGTGTTATCACGTTGTAAAAAACATGCTTTCGTGATGCAGAATGTGAGCCAAGTAAGCATTGCTTGATGAACAATGAATGAAGCAAACCTTCGCTAATTTTGCATGCATTCGTTGCTGGCTCTATGGATGAGAATGAAAGGGGCTGTCAAGTGATGCAGAATTCGGGAAACTTAATACATGTC
Organism: Tyrannoseira gladiata; assembly: GCA_027744355.1. Taxonomy (NCBI): domain Eukaryota; kingdom Metazoa; phylum Arthropoda; class Collembola; order Entomobryomorpha; family Entomobryidae; genus Tyrannoseira; species Tyrannoseira gladiata. The sequence goes on from JAHZNH010002185.1 coordinate 18,325, forward strand.
AAAATACTTATGCCCACCGATTTTACGCACGCTTTTATTCAATCGTTGCCACCCATTACAATAGTCAAAGGCATTCATTTTTCTGGAGGTAAAATGGTCTGGAAAGCAGATAAAAATCTTTTCCAAATAAACTATAGAATGATGAATAAAAGGGTTTCTGCAATGAAAACAACTAAGAATATTGTATTGTCTATGTGCACGTTTCGTCTTCAAGTGTGCCCATATAAGCTCCTGCTGCATAATGTAATAAATATGGTTCCAATTACCGATATATTTTTGCGACAAGATATGAAGACAATGAACAGAGATCTAAATATTTAAGAGAAATGTACCCCAATTTTCTCCATGAGACGCAGAAAAAGCCACTTGGTTCAAAATAAGTGAGTGGTGCGAAGAAGCATGAAAACCGTCTGATACGAGTTTTGCGTTAGCCGTTTATGTCTTGACCTTGTGCAAAAGCAGCACTCTTTGGAATTGTACTGGGGTGCGACGAAGTGAAGTGATAATGATATGATCTAATTCACGTAGGACATTTGAAAAAAAGCATGTGGACGCGTACATTGTATCATCGTGTTGTATACATGCATATCTAGAATGGCGTGGGACAAAGATCCATTATCCATGTTCCATTGAAAAACTTCGCCAGCGTCGGAGGAAATGGAAACCGGGACTGGGCTACGTGCGGAAGGGTTAGTAGTGCATGTTGGATGTATAGGCATTAGTCTAAGCGTTTTAGCTAGACGACTGGTTATGGTAGTGGCGGTGTGGTGGACTGACTGAATGTTGTACTCACACTGCGTGTCTGTACGCACGTAGCCTTAGAGCATGGGCGAATTACGCACTTTGCGTAGACACCAAAATGGTACATGTTCACTCATTCATGTATATAGAGAATTCTAGAGTGGGCTTGGCCCGTTCGACTAAAAGGCATGGTAGTAGTATGTAGAGCTGGGAAAGTTCTCATGCTGTGTGGTGCAGCTTTATTATTTTGAACGCACATAAAAAATTACGGGTTCTAGAAAGTCCCCGGCGACCGAGTCCATGAAACGCTCTGGATCAGATCAGACTCATGGACATTTTTCTGGATTGTTGCAGAAAAGCTTCTGGGAATGCGACAAATTAAACTCGTACAGAAATGCGGTGGCTCTCTGATATATACGCACTCCATTCTTGAGCCTGATTCTGGATTCTACGTAAACATTCAGTTCAGTGATGCAGGATGCAGGACATATCCTTAGTCTATAGCAAACAATTTATGAAAGTACTAGATATTTATAAACCGATAAGCAACTGGTTCAAATGATAAGATTCCTTTCAGCCTATATACTAATTAATAAATGCGACTGCGATAATCACTGTTTTAAAAATCTAAAATGCTTAGATCTTTATCATGAATCGTCGATAAAACTTTCCCACTTCCGTCAGCGACTTTAATTTTAAAATTGTCAAACATATCATAATCAGATCAGAAAGATTCTCGATATTCCAAATTTTTCCGTGTCACTTTTTCATTTTTATGATGAAGGTAAGACGTACTCACTCCGGACTTGAATGAAAAAGTTCAATAAACCTTTTTATCGTGAATGTACGTTTCTCAGAAAAGGCCCCTTTTCAGGTACTTTCGTGAAACGTTTATACGCATCCCCTTACACCCTCGTGAATCACGGCTTACGAAACTACGCAGTTTCTTCCTCGTCCGATGGATCAGCCGGAACCGACGTTGAAAAAAATGTTCTAGAATTCTAAAAATAAAAAAGTAGGGAGAATTCGAAGAAAACTGTAAGGTAACACCTCATTCAACGCGAGATGAGTCCATAGCAAAGCTCGTCTAGCACTAACACAGATAATCAT
>JAHZNH010002186.1:0-17114 GCA_027744355.1 Tyrannoseira gladiata
TGAGGTCGAGTCTTTCGTGCGTAATGTTATTTTTTCACAGCTGTATGCATTTGGCTACGTGCTCTGCTATGTGGCCTAGATAGTTTGGAAATGAAAGTTGTCCTAAATGAAATGCCTACATGAATTCTTTAATTAATTAAGTACTTCTAATGGAATAAAATGGCCTTCTAGAGTTTAAAGATCGAGCTTAAATACTTTAACTCCCTTGGAATGCCTTCGTCTGAATAACATTTAAGTTTGGATGATGTGTCAATGTCATAATGTGCATCAGCATTGACTCTATCCTTAATTCTGAATGCATTTTCTTCTTTTGTTATAAACACTTGATGTTCCTCCTGATTATCGATTTTTAAAAATACTTTCAATTTTGACCAAGGAACGCTGATGAAATAGCACGGCAGCTCATGATTAATCCTCTGATTTAATCTACTGAGCCAAGTGCATACACTTGTAAAACGCTTGCAATTCACAATATGTATCTTGCTCTTAAAATACTTAAGAAGTACTCGCATCAGATTAATTGAGCATAAATGAATTTTCGCAAATAAATTTTATTATTACCATATATTGCACTTTAATGCATTGCCTTGAATCGAGCTTTGGCCAACAATGGTACAGAGTTATAGTGTGAGGTGGATTGTGCTGCCTTTTTTTCACTAGACACGTACACCATTCCATTATTATTATTATCCTGCCTTTTAGCCAGAGTCTGAACTTTAAAAAAGGGAATAATAATAAGATGCAGAGATTGCATTTTCTTCAACAAAAAAACGAACAAAAGCCTGTGCAAAAGTATGCGTAGTAGTGCTCAACTGAGGACTTGAGGAGTGGTATAATTTGTTTGCATCCTTTTAGTACTTCGCATTTGTGCTGGCGGATAAAGGTTTTAGGATTTTGTTTTGTTTTCGAAAATCATTGTTATTGTTGCACGTGTCGTGTTGTGTGTACTGGCACCATTCTTGATAGAAGTGAAGTTTTTGAAGCTTAGAGGAAAATAGGTGAGAAAAGTACTAGACTCGAGCTTGACCTACTAAAAGGAAAAAGTTTACAGCGAAGAGGCAGGATTGTATAATGGGAAGAAGTATGGTCGCTTATAAGCAGGAACATCATCATCCAGAAACCAAGTCGGTGTAGGTAAGCTTAAGCTTGAATTTGAAATTGAGTGAAAATTGGGTGAGTTAGATATTTCTTGGAATGAGAGTGAAAACTGACAACCAAGAAGTCAAAAATATCAGGCTACATCCGGTTCCATGAAACCATTTACATAAGTAGGAAAGCGGAGAAAACTGAGCATGCTGCAAGGCGTAGTATTGCAAGACCAGGAACTGTAAATGCCAACAAAATAATAACGAGCTCTCGGTTTGTTTGGTATTTTACGCCAAATGATGTGGCTTCTTGGCAAGATAAAATTGCCCAACGCTCAATAATGCCCAAGTGTACTGAAAAGAAGATTGCAATTTTGCAAACTCTTCCCGGCATTGTGCAATGCATCCAATCGAAGGCAACGCACAGCAAACATGGTAATGGTCTCGAATTTCGGGAGACAGATCTAGATTATCTAAATCTTCGGCGAGACGGGTTACGCAATAACATTGTCATGCACCATTAAAAGCAAAATTCAGGATCCGATTACATTCGACTCTCTGCATGCAAAACCCTCACTTTTTCCCTTGTCTGTTTAAGTATTGTTTGTGTTCAATGTTGTGGTAGTATCGATATCGATAAGATCAAAATTCAATATCAAATGAACCGAGTGATTTTGAGATTTGATGATCATGATCATTGAAGCCAGACGGTGTGGCCTATAAAGAGAGTGGACCTATTTTATGCAACACGGAGTCAATAAATTATGCAGCTTTGACAATGAAAGTCTCTTGCCCATAGTCTCTGGCTGTTGCAAATTGAATTGTTGTATCGTTCGCTGCCTTCTATATTTCGCACAGGTTGAAGTTAGCTTGCATCATTCCTAATTCATGCGAAAATGGATGCTTCTGGTACAATTGGCTATTGCCGTATTATCACTATTGCTTATTCCTTGGATAAAAAATCTACCACGCTCCTGGCGTGGCTCACTGAAGAGGAGGATGCAAAAATTGCGAATTGAGTGAGGTTTGGGCTTTGTCGTGATTTCTGTGACGCGATAATGATAACGACTGTCATGATTCCCTAGTGTGTAGGTATAAGTACGTCCATGTTAATATTATCGCTAACGTTGTAAGATCTATAGAATTTTTTTTGTAGTGTTATGTCGTGCAATCTTTAGTCGCTCGGATCAATAAGCAGGAATCACTATCCGCCATTTTTTTGTTGTTGTTTCCTCAGACGAAACGAGATGATCGAGTACATCTGCATGCACATACGTACACGTTTGTAGTTTGGTTTTGGTTTTGTTCGGGTTGGACTTGTTATATTGCATTTTTATTTTTAAGTGACCTTGAGAAAAAAAGATTTGGACCTTGTACCTGAATGAATGTCAGATAAAGTAGAAAGGGTGTATGGATCTTAGCTGAAATGTAAAGATCAGAGGCATGCATTGATGCGTATTTTTATTTTCAGAAAAGATAGTGATGAATCAACGGAAGGGTTTTACTTTCAAGTTGCCTCTTTCATGGAAATTTTCGTTAGCTTGTTGAGACAAGAATATCGTGATGTCGCTCGTGTTCGGTAGGAAATATTGGCCTTAGGCGACCCTCGGAAAAGGATTTCTTGAGTTTGGTCGTAAGGAAAATTATGTGAGGTACCGGAAACCTTATCTGAATTATGGCTTAAGGCCCTGTCCTGATCCTCACTTTCCATGGTGTAAAATGCTCTGGTCAAGAGCCTCTGTGGGATCGCAAGGAATATGATTTCATTTCAGGCGTGGTTGATGTAAAGAAGAACTTCTAATATCATTCTGGGAATCGAATACAAGTCAGTTGGAAAGAGTTATTTCAATTAATTTTATACCTGGAAGAATAGCGGAAAAAGAGGCAGAAACATCTCGGAGGTTGTTATCATATCATATTTTTTTCCATTTTCCTCAATCAATTAGTTCTTTTGATTAGCATGAAACGCAAGCACATCAATAGGGCAAGGTGGAGAAGTTTGCATGTTGTTTTCATTCGTGGTTTTTGCAGTTTAAAAATTATGACTGCAGGAGGATAAAAATCTCGGAGAGGTTATTTTTCTTCCTGTATTTATGATTATTTCATCCATAAATATTTTTCTGCGCGGCTCATAAAAATATAAAAAGTCCAAGCGGCTTGTGAAGAAGGAGCCAGACAGGCATGATAGTACCGAAAAAGGAAAGCTAAAGAGGGTGGTAAATATTGCTTACGTGATGTTCAGCAATTAGGAAATGCTGCAAATTGGACAGTAAACGGTTAATGGGTTAATTACCTTCGGTTTAGTTTGAATAGGTTTTTGGGATAGGGGTGATTGCACCTGAAAAGAGAGCTTGTTTGGCATTGGCAATTTGGCTTTTATGAGACGTCGTTAGGCAAACAATGGGTTTTTACTAGTTTTATTTCAAGTTCTCGGAATTGAAAGTCTTGCTTACTCGCATTAATACTGGTCCTATTGGTTGACTAAATCGTTTTTGTGAACAAGATTTTTACATATCCTTACTAGATTAAATTACCAGTTCGGATTTTTTCAATTTCTGTGATATTCAGGCGGACTTTTCAGTAGAGAAAGGGAAGTACTAATTTGTTTGATTTTGGAATGTATTTTTACAGGCAAGTCCCGTCGCGGAGCTTACGGCTTGTCGGATGACGATTCTGTAAACGGCGATTCTGCAAGCGTTGTCAGCATGAATTCCGAACGTGGAAGTTACGATGATTGTAAGTGGCTAGCAGAATAAATAATTGAAGTCATACATTGGTATGATAAGATAGACAGATTCAATTCAATGATTTCTCCTATTTTAGATGACAACGGGAATGGAGACGAGCACGAAGATGGTGTCTCCCTGTTTGGTGTTGGAAGCCGGGAGGCAATGGAGGAAAAGATTGCGGAAGCCATTGACGGAATCCTCGAAAAGTCGGCGAATGTTCGCACCTCCAGCCTTTCCACTTTGATCAGCGTCCTCAGTCAGAACTTTAATCCCGACTTGATCATCAACAGACGGGAGACTTTACGTGACAACTTGGAGAAAATTTTCAAGAGGGGACAAGGAAGCGAACAGGCTTTGGCTGCTACTGTACATTCTTTGGCTATTCTTCAGATTGGCGCTTTCGATCCCGAACTGGCCACTGAGGATTTTAATGTACTCAAGCCATTCCTGCAGAGTTTAGTCTTGGATCATACTGCGAATGTGGCTGCTCGTGTGAAGGTAAGCTGGGAATGAATGAATGAAAAAAATTCAACCAAATTAAGCATCATTATAGAATTAGTATCAATTAAATGTTTTGAATTTTTATTGCAGTGCTGCGAGGCTCTTTGTTTTGGCGCATTTGTTGCTGAAGGCTGTTCCACGGATGTGATGAAGATTATCACGGTTCTTGAGCCACTTTTCGGTGCTGGAGTTAAGAACAAGAGGACTCCAAGTGAGGAGGAGAATTCTGCACATTCAGACGGCAATGGTCCCAAGCAAGTGAAGATTCCCAAGAACAGTTCAACTGCACTCGCCACGGCCGCTATGTCAGGATGGTCTTTGCTGCTTACTCTCATGTCGGATGAATACCTCAACAGCAGAGTCTACCGCTGGATTTCTGAACTTCAGAGTTTATTAGAACAACCTGACCTGGAGGTTCGTCTTAGTGCTGGAGAAGCTCTCGCAGTCCTTGTGGACCTCTGTGGTTTAACCGAAGAAGAAGAATCTGAGGAGGAAACCGATTATTCAGCTGACAGCGATGCTGAGGGTAGCTTGAATGGACATCCAAATGGGAAGAAGACCAGTATGCGGGAATTGATTGCCAAGTTGCGCCAATTGTCTGGCCGTTGAGGTAATTATTTATTTATCGCTGCTGATTTAGTATATTTTAAAAATTGATTCACTTTTTTACTTTCAAATACTAATTTGGTCATTGATTCTTTATCACTTTTAGGACGGAAGTGGACCCGGCACTGTTATGAAATTCGGAATCGGCGAAGTTCTTGAGATCGATACTTGGGGCAAGAAGAAACAGTATGATGCCATTTGCTCTGTCGTCGGAGCCGGAATCAATCGCCACCTTGTAGAGAACACCTTAGTCCGCAACATCATGGAACTTGGTGCTCCCAAACCCATTGTCAATGACGGTGGTCTTGGGGCTAAGCACGCAAAGTCTGAGCGTCAATACATGAACGCCGTCAACTTCAAGGCGAGGAGTGTCTCACGTGGGAAATGCCGTGACTATCGTATGGCTGCATTGGAAGATTATTAACGTTTAGTTCAGCTCTAGGAACGCACGTAAATTTAAATATAATACAATTTTCAATTTCTAGTAAAAAAATTATTGTCACTTTATATCTTATTACTATATCTGAAGAAGCTCGTGCTCTTACAAAAAGAATCAATTAAAAATAATTCCAATCATATAAGAATATATTCAATTCATGCATCTTCTCTTTAGTTATCCGCGCTCTTTTTCTTTATCGCAGTCGTTTTTCAGTCAAGTTATTATTATTGTAATAATTAATGTAATAATTTGTTTCGTTTTAAACCGTATGGAACTGTACATAAGAATAATGGAACATTTCGTTTTTGTGAGCCACCACCATTTTCCTTCGTCGTTGCAGTCTTCCTTGACGGAATGACTTATGTGGGGAAAAGTATATTTTTTATCTTGCTAAGACTGTAAAAACTAATTAACTTAAAATAAGTCTAAATAGTCAACATAAATCTGTTAGTTATAAAGAATCTTGAGTGCTTTGTGTGCGCATTAAAATAAAAAGAATGTCAGTTGGAGCTAGTAATTATTATGTAATTAGAATTAATCGAAGTAATAATTATCGTTATCACCGAATACACTAGAGATTTGCATTTTATTTCCGAACCTTTAAGCGTAAATTTGGAATAACGTGACTAGTATAAAAAATTACAATTTATGTTTTGCTTACATGATGGTTATTCGATCAATTACTAATAATTTGGTCATGATGACGGGCTGTATTTGTCATTTAGCTGGTACTGTATGAATAGTCCAGGTTAAAATGAAGTAGGGATAAAGTAAGAAAAAATGGAAACTGGATAAGGGTCTGTACTTACCTTTAATGTATTTAGGCGTAAGAAAAATGGAATATTTTTAGGATAACTTTTTTTCCTAATCCATATTAGTCACTAGTTGCAGCATTCGTTGAAAAGAACGGAGGAAGTATTTTGACGAAATGTGAATTGAAATTATTAGAATTGATACACAAAGCAGTAAGTACTACTAAATAATGCATAAGAATTTCTTGCGGTAAGAAGCAAAAAATCAAAAATTAGGTAAATGGTTGTTCGTAATAAAAACAAATTGCATTCAAAAATAAGAAGGAAGATTGTTTTTTTGCCACACGTTATTTTCATATTTATATGTTGTTGGTTGCATAATCACAATTCACAAACGCTACTACCGAGCATCTTCTTTCCGGTTGGATGAGTGGATTTTTGTGAATGTGGGAAATAGGATATTGCGTTATGTTCTCACGTTTTTCTGTTGTTTATCAATTGATTCCTCGAAAATTGACAGGTCCTCTTTCTTTGCATCATCTCCCTAATTTCCCCAAAAATGAAGTCGAGACGTGTACACGGAAATGGAATGATGTATCGAGGAGGAAACATGAAGACGAAGGGGGTGGTTATGTCTATTAAAAGTCCATTTATATTTACAGTCCTCTCTGCTTTTTTGGGTTTCCGATTTCGAACCAAAGAGCTAGAGGTGAATTACTCAATGATGATGACAATGGTGTTACATGAACGTGATCATGAGCACAATGATTCTTGGTTAACTTCATTAACATTTTTTGCTCATCCTGCTGTACAGGGAATGATGTTAGCGTCTTTTCCGTTAACAGTCGTAACTCAAACCCCACACTTACGAGGAGAGGTGTAATCGCAGTAAAGCTTTAAAAGAGGAAAAACCATATGAGTTTTTTGGTGATTACGAACACCAACTCCCAACTGTCAGTTCAAAAGTGCATCATAAGTAAGAAGGTGAAAACTTGAATGACAACTTTTTCTTCGAAACCCAAACGCTCCTGCTGAGGAGGAGTGCTACTTGCATGTACCTAAGCAAGTAACGTGCATGAATATTTACTTTTTTTGCGAAAATCGCCTAAATTCGTGAAGCATTACGAACGTAAATGCCTCATCATAATCATATCGAATATGCAGTCTTGCAATTAGAAAATTATTTTGGAATTCAGTAAATGAATCTCCGTCAACAAAGACCCTGTTTTACGCTCTGCATATCTCTGGAGTTCGATGATTTGGAACTGTTTTCTCTTACAACCCTTACCGTTAGAACTTACTTTGTCCTTCCTGTTTCCATTTTACTTAGTGGTTTCACGCAGCTCTGATACGATTGTCAGTATTGATTTGTCCCTCGTGGGCGAAGCGCCGTGTATGAGCGTGTCGGTGGCGTGACAATTTATCGATCAACTCAAGCAAAACCAAGCACCCCCCCAGAGTTCGAGAGATTTAGAATCGTACAGAATCACTCCTATGCTACCTTTACGCGACAATTTAACTCAGCGGTCGGATATGGATGGTCTTCCGTCTCCACCTTCCACAGTCGTTTTAATTTACCGCAGAATCATGACGAAAATAACAAATAATAACAATAAACCAATTTATTTGATACGTGATATCTACACTGAACTTCCTTCCGACAGATAAAAAATCCAAAATTACAAAGGCATCATGAAGATTTTTTCTAAATTACCACAAAAACGCATATAAATAAATCTTTATTAAAAGCATACAAGTTTTTTTGCAGCTTGATGGGTTGTTTTTATGAATCTAATTTGTCATTAATCAACAAGCCTGCTTTCAATACTTATTTTTAAAGGAAAAAAATGAAAGGTGAATATATACAGTAATGGGACACGTAATAGATGCAGTTATTAATTTTTTGAATCATTAGATTAACTTCTTGCAGGCGTTGATGCATATGCCAGAAAAATATCTTTTTGAAAAATCAGTCATCATCTACTACAAACTTAATGTAAACCTATTTATATCGGAAAAACCTGTTGTGCATCCATTAAAAAGCTTTCAGGGGTCTTCCACAAGATTTGTTAAAATGAAAGACCCTTCGGGTAAGCAATATTCTTTCTCAATTTTACTTTGTGGTCCTATGCATCCCAAACCGACTTTGACTTTTTTAATTTCCATTTTCCTTGTTTTTAAACCAGAAAATTGTCGTTGAAAACGTTGAAACGAGTTTATGCCACTGATCAAGTAATTTTAACATTTTCATGATCGTAACATTCCTTTGGAGGGACCCTACTCGGAGTTTTTTTAAAATCGAACTGTATTTGCATCTGCCACATATTTATTCAAACGTCCTTCGCTCGCTCACGCAACGCATGCGCGTTGCATGCGGTGGCATCATACACTTTTAATATACCTGTGGTCAACGAACGAGCACTCCATCATTCAGAACTACTTTTGCTTTTTTTCAAAAAGTGCGTTTGCTCCGCTACTCATCCTAGCAATGCTTAGCGAATGTAAAAAATCAAAGTCGTGTCATGCGCACTAACTAATCGAGCCTTTTCAAATCATCAGGCATTTTTGTGGCTTGACCAGATTCAAAATGCACTCTTGGGCATTTTTACTTCCTTCCTTCCTACTTATTTGGCTTTGTGATCGCTCAAATGTGAATATCGCGACCACGAAAGTACTGCAGTGGAATTTTCAAATGAGTCGCGTCGTCGGTAAAGGTTAGGATATGGGTTCTTGTTTTTTTTCTGGTGAACTTTCTTATTTTTTTCTTGCTACATTACATCATTACCATTATTATTGCAGACGATGGTGATGATTATGATTATCATTTTATGCTTATCGAATCCAACCAACCAACTCTTTTTTATTGTGATTGGGATTACATAAAAAATGAGAGGAGAAAAAACATCCTACCTTTCCGTTTACATAACCTGTCCTCATGGTGGAGGTGTAGCATTTGACGTTTGAGTTTTCAGAGATGCAAAATACAGAGCATCGTATCCATCCCATCCCATTCCCAAAATCGCGAGTTCGCGACATTAGTAATTCACGCAAAATATTTTTTGGGATGGGAATGGATTGGCCGTGGCTTCTGATAACTTTCTACTGAAGAAAAATGCTGCTGTTGTTCTGGCTCATTGTTCATTACCAAAAAGATAATGATGAAGATGAGAATTGCTGCTGCTCACTAACCGGAAGCGATGTGTGTGAAGTGTAAGTGAAGTGATCGAGCGAGAAAGTTGTCATCTTGTTATCTCTAGTCAGGATTTGGTAGTCAGTGAGTGGTGTGAAAGGACAATTGTGAAGGATTCCCCTAGGACCTTTTCGGACCGTTTTTTTCGGTGACAAAAAATGTGAATTTGGAAAGGAGATTTTCGGGCAAAAATATTTTTAGCCGGGTTTCCTAAGAACTTTTAAGGAGTCTAAAACAATGGAGGTCTTTGGTAAACGGAAACTTCCAGTGGTGGTAGTGGTGGTCTTTGTGCTTCTAGTGGCACTTTCGGATTGTGCCCCTGCCCCGAAGAAGAAATTAGTGAGGAGGTTGACTCCAAATGACAATGGGCGCTCTAATATGCTCTCCTCTACTCTGCTTACGGATTACTGGAAAGAGCGCGGCTTCCATGATTCATTTGACCCCTTGATCGCGAGTGAGTCCAGGGGGAAGGACTTGCTTGTGAGTGGAGATGAACTGGAGGACTTCCGGGGCTCTTCGAAGATCAGGATCCCCAGAGGAAGGCTCACTCCCCCGGCTAAGTTTCCTCAGCTTGTGAGTCTAACTGCGTCAATTTCCATTCCCAGGAAGACAAAGCGCCTTCATGCTCACGCGAAAAGGAGGCAGGATCGTAGACCTTTGACGAAGGCGCAGAGGAGGCAAGATATGGAAATCCTAGAGAGTGTGACGCTAGTCGACGGAGGTGTCCCCACGAATATGGCGGATGGATCCATGAAAATCCTTCAACCTGCTAGCTCCACCACTGCCCACAGGAAGTACCGGCAGGAGGATGATGTAAGCCAAGTTCAATATATGGAGGATGAGAACACACCACAGCTGAATCGTGGAGAGAGACAGCAGCAGCCTGAAGGAGAGGCATCTATCCAAACATCTTATCACGTTTTGCCTCCACCTTCTTACTTCCAAAACCAGTACCAAGGGCAGGGAAAACCTGCAGGTGCATACAAGGACCCAAAATCTTTGAGCCAGTTGACGATGGAGCAGTTCCAGCGTGAGGTGTATCAAACTCAACAGCAGCAACCACACCAACCCCCACAACACTATCAACCCCAAAACGTTCCTTCAAGTGTGGCTCCTCCCCAAGTTCTTCCACTTTTCCTTATTCCAAAACAAGCGCCACAACTAGGTTATCAACATCCTCTCAATCCACCCCTTCCTCCTCCCCATCATCAACAATCATCATCACCACAGCACCCTCAGCAGCATCCTCACTATGAATCTGCTTCTCCCTCCCCTCAACCCCAATATCAGCAAGGACCACCGGTACATTATCATCCCCAATACGAATCAGCTTCACCCTCTCCTCAACCCCAATATCACCAACCAGCACCTCCCCTCCAGCATCCTCAATATGAATCCGCTTCTCCCTCCCCTCAACCTCAACAATACCAACAGCCCTCTGCTCCTCCTCCTCCTCCATCCCAACCACAGCACTATCCACAATTGCGACCCTCGCAACAACCCCACGAACTCCCTTTCAACGCGCAGTTATTCCAACAGCAGTTCCAACATCCCTTCGCTCCCGAGTCTAATCAGCCCAGTCCCCTCGCCCAGGTCACAGCCAGTATTCTATCTGCCGCTAGTGGAGTCGCAACCGCCGCTGCAGCTGCACTAGCCAGTGCAAATACCAACAATAACCACAATCACGAACCCATCCATATCCCCTCCCCATCCACCCAAATTATTCAAGCCCGCCACCCCTTCGCTCCAGCTTCCTCTGCTTTCCCTCCCACACAGTTACCTCACCTCGTCGCACCAATGCTGTCTGCCGCCTCCTCACTACAATCTGAAGTTCTCCTCCCAACAACCACCCCACTCCCTTCTACCATCCCACCCCGTCCAGGTGTCGTCGTAGATGATGTGCAGGTCGATAATAATCAATTGATCGAGCCAGAAAACCTCGCCAATCAACTCACCAAACTGTACGAGACGGGCAAAAAAATCCTGTACTTCCCCAAGGGAGTAGTGGACACAGTGGATACGCTCCTCAAGCAAATGGAGCGTAATCCAATGATTGCCTACTGGGGAGACAAGTTCTTCGCCAAGGTCTTTGGGGACACGAGCGGAACATAATAATAATAATAATTGTTTTTTTTGTTGCTGATAAATATTTACATTTGTAATTTTGTTGAAAGTAATTTTTGTTTTAAAAAATTCATATCAATAATGCCATAATGCACTACAAACGCAACTGTTATTATCCTAGTTTGTAAGAATGGTTTGAATGTATTGCTCACTTCAGGCTCATTTGTTTATTGTTATTTACGCATGTTATGTAGTTTGTAACGATCTTTTTACTGTCTTGTTACCTTTCCCATGATTGTGAGGTCAAGCAAGTACCAACCTACGGAAACACATAATTTTATTGTTTGGATTCCGTAAATTACCTACGTTGAAATAAATTAAAGTACTTAAAATCCACGTGTCATTGTATTGTATTTATCTCACAATCTTTGTTCAATTTTAAGAAACCTTTTTTGCGCGTTTTCGTATTACATTGGAACTGATCAAAGTGATCAAGATTTCGTTCTGAACTTTTTTGCTAATATTCGCAGAATGCCCCGAACCATATCTTGATAGAAGTCTTGACGCTTGAAGTCTGCTTCCTTTGGCTCATGTTTCATGTAATGGACGTGGAAAAAGCACATTCGTTGCAGCAACCAGCTATTCACGTGGTTATTGCAAAAATCCGAATAAGAAATCGGCATTTGATTGAGCAAGACCTAATTGTAATTGCAAAAAAGTAAGGTTTGCTAGAAAACTTCATATCCATTATCCATGAAGTTTTTTTTTGCATGCATATCATCCATTTCATCGACTGATGGAATATATCGAGCTAAGACGAATAGTCCATCCAGGTCCATACCATCGTTCGTGATTTATCTTCTGAGGCAATTAAACCAAATCAAGCAAAACCTGACTTTTTATTCATAAAAACTACTATAATGATTGCTTACAGTACTCCTTGATGCCAAAAATGACTAAAAAATCATTAATCGAATAATAAATCTAGAACTGAAGATATTCATATTCGAGAACCTAGAAAAGCACCAAGGATCCTCTAAAGCATGAGAAATCCTAGAGTCGGGTCCAGGTAGTTCAGGGAGAGCAAAGCCTTATAATAAGGTCCATGCAATTTGTCAGGCAGAGAGTAGAACTCGGTCGCTTTTTTTATTTTATGACTGCAGCAAAAAGTCTGAAAGGAAAGTGTTTTCCCAAGATCATATCAATCCCGTGATCTATGGATTCCCATAATTTTGCATTGGGTTAATGTTTGACGCAAACTAAAAATGTGATGCAGACAGTCATGCTGCCGGATGGTAAAAAAGCATTTTTCTTTTCTTTGCTTTGCCCAACAAGTCCTAAGTATCTTAAGACGCATGTATTTACAATTTACCGATACCGACTGTAAAGCGAGGCTAAAGGAAAAAAGCGGTTTCAGAAGCATAATGCCTTCCTCTTCATTTTCACCCCATCTGATCCATCGTCATCGTGAAAGGATTGTGGCAGTGTCAAGTGTTGTGTTATGTTGGGCAAAGTATAAAAATTATCATGCCATGTTATTCCCTTATCTTCTCCTGACCCTTCTGCTGCTGATAATCTTTGAGTTTGTTTATGCGGTTGGGTAGCGTATTTATCCATTTAGCTATGTCATCGTGATGTCCTCTTGCTCTTTGCTAAATATACAACGGGCGAAATATAAATTAATCATCAAGGTTTTGGCCTGTTAATTCCGAATTCGACTTCTAATGTTTACCGCTTATCGGGTATTGAATGAGTTTAATTAATTAATTAGGTTTTGGAGTGTTGTTTTCAAGCTGGAAGATGGAACCAACAAACCCAAATAGTAAGTGTGGAATGAGAACGTAGTTAACCTGATTCTCCATTAAAATTAATGCCGACGAGATTATATAATTGGCAAAGATAGTAATGCAATGTCTGTTCGTAATTTAATTATCTCTATATTTACTTTTCAGAATCGAAATGACGGTGATTTCTTAAGAATATGCTTTAATTGAAGGTACGAGCGTCAGGTACGATTCTTTATTTTGGTGCATTAAGTTATTTGCTTCAATAAACCTGGTCACCTGAGTTTTGGAGCCATCATCATCATGTCTCCGGAAAGTGAGGTTGTACGAGGCGTTTGGAAAAATCGTGGGGTGGTGCTCTTATCAACCGTCGGACTAGTTGGATTCGGTGCGGTCGTTGGTGCTGGCTCGGTCTATATTTTCTATATTCGAAATAAACTCCAAGACCTTTTTAGGAATCAAGCGGTGCTCTCTCAACAACTCCAGAATTTGAAGAGACAGGTGGACCAAGTTAATCGGAATAATGCGCAGTCCGATGGATCTACTGGACATTCTTCTTCCGTGGCGAATGGAGTGGTGGACGAGGTGGTGCTTGTGAAGAAGTCTTCAATGACAAATCATGCAGCTAGGAGGAACACTTCGGGGAAGAGGACTGTCAGGTTCCGGGATGGATATGAAACGGCAGATGATGACGAATATATAACGGCGTCTTCCGACTCTGACCTGGAGTTTGAGAACGTGGTGACACCCCAAAAGAACAGGGAATCCGCGCCGGAGCCTGAGTAAGTCATTTAGTGTAATTTTTATCGATAATTTTTTGGCACTGTAAATAATTTTTGATTTTAACTGTCAACATTTACTTATTTCGATGAGAAAGCACAGATAATCTGGACATTCCGTCAGATGAGGAAAGCTGGATCATTGACATGTTGAAGGATGTTGACAAACTCCTCGACGGCGATTCTTCTTGCCAGCATGATGCCTACTTACGACTTGAAGAGCGCAGGGATGAACTCGAACACTTGTGCGGATTTTGGTGGCGTTTTGCTAAAGCAACTTACATGGAGGCAGCTGCAGCAAACGCCGCTGGGGACAAGGAACTTCGGAAAACCTTCACATTTGCCAGTTTTAGTTGTGCAGAGAAAGCTCTCCAGCTTAACGAGACTTCCCCAAATGCCCATAAGTGGTATGCCATCACACTTGGCAGCAAAGGAGACTTTATTCCGATAAGCGAGAAGATCCAAAATGGGTACACTTTCAAAGAACACGTGGACCGTGCCATTCAACTTAATCCAAATGATCCAAGCCTGCACTACCTACTGGGGCGATTTTGCTTTGAGGTTTCGCAGTTGGGATGGATGGAAAGGAAAATTGCGTCCACGTTGTTTGCATCACCTCCAGACTCTACTCCGGAAGAAGCACTTACACATTTCCAGGCTTCAGAAAGGTTGGGCAAGCCACTAAAAGACAATAGATTATATATGGGCAAGTGCTACATCGCCCTTAGAAATTATGAAGAGGCAGCGAGGTGGCTTAAGATGACTGTGGAGATGCCCAACGTTTCCAGCAGTGTAAGTTTTTAAATACCAACCTGATTACAAATGAATTTCAAATCAAGCATTTTACTTATGGCTGGATAACTGATTTCGTTTCATTTTTTAGGACACGTTAGCGCACCAAGAAGCCCTCCAGCTATATTCAAAATACAGTTCATACCTTCAGGAATAAATTAAAGCATGTCAACTCGGAGAATCCTTGATTGTGAGGAACCTAGTTCATAATTGACGAGACTGTTCCAGTCTGACGATAATATGCACGAACAAACACACACATTTCTTGTTTATCGAGACTTTAAATAAAATGACCAAGGAAGCTGATGTTTCTCAGATTCTATGTCTGCAACTCTTGATTGATATTCATGCGCTTAATGTTATACATAACAATATTTAAGCTATTTACCTGACAAATTGTTCGAAGTAGCACTTAATCATTAGAAGTAAATAATCATTGTATCTATTTAGATAGAACCTCAGAGTTTCCACTATTTGGAGCTATTTAACGTATTCTTGATCGTTAAAGAATGTTTAGAGTTTATACTTCAGTCATGTTGCTCAAGTTTGAATTACAAAGACTCCAAATGGTTTAATTTTAATTCCTACTTATGTATAGATTGATTCCACCATCCCTGAACCATGCTTTCTAGGATTATAAACATCATGTACAAATTGTTTAGCTAATCGCACTACAAAGATGATATAGACATGCTTTTCGTGCTTAAAAGTAAAAAATCGGGGATTTTTAGGGAGTTCCTTTGTACTTCCTAATTGAATTATTTTAAATATTTGACAATCTTTCTTTATGTAAAAATAGTTTTGTAGAACCTGTATTTATTTATGCTAACGGTCGCTTTTAATGTATTGTATAGAATTGTTCGTACTAGCTTTCTTATGAAATTGACAAATCGATAAATCATTTTAATCAATATTTATATGTGTGATTAAGCTGATAAAATTAATAAATCGAACACTACCTCTCTATTTATAACTTAAACCAGTTTCTCTAACTCAATCAGAATTGTCTTGTCTTGTCTGCTCTAGCTCTGCGCCGTGGGGTAATGGAAGACAGTATCGATTCATCACGCCATATAGCCCACCTCAATCTTAATTTGTAAATAAGTATGTGCTTGCAAAAATTTAAAAACCACACGATTCTCGTTCGCCACTAAAGTGGTGAAACTATTAACATTTTCCAGCACTCTGTATGATGCATGCAAAAACTTCCAGTCGAAGAAAATCAGACTATCATGAAATGGAAGAAATGAATCCTTTAGATAATATGCAAGGTCAAAATAAATATGCAGATCAGCTTACAAGTTTTTAAATAGATCGTCTTTTGTATTAAAAGTTCTTTTTGTAAAAAAAACCATCCCACATAATATAAAATGTATCAACAAAAGATGTTTTATGAAGACATTTGGTTAAAAAATTAATTTCCGAAGATCCGTTGGCTAACGCTGTTGATTATTTAAGTACTACTCTTGTTTAGAGAGTCGATCACGATCTAATAATACAGCCCGTAGTAAGCTGGCACACCGTAGGCTCCGTAACTGTAAATAAATATTAAGCAGAAATTACTACCATGCAATGAATCCTTGAAACATTTTTTTATGCTCCAGCGATTAACTTTTAAATACGCAACTTACCCTCCATAACCGCCGTAATAGTATGGGTACCTACGGATTGGTAGAAAAAAAAATTCCATGAATCCATGAACAGTTATATTTTCCATCGATTAACTTTTAAATCTTCTCGGCTTACCCTCCATATCCTCCATAGTATCCTCCATAATATGGATAACCTCCGTAGATGTAAGAGTTGGCGGTGTCAAGGTCCTTTCCTTCAGCGGCGGCTGGGGCAGCAGGAGCCTCAGCTTCCGTCTTTTCAGGTGCCGCCACAGGGGAGCCCTCCTCATTCGCAACGGGGGTTGCGACGGAGAGAGCGACACAGGCGAAGAGGGCGAGGATCACCTGAACAAATCACAATAAAATGGAATTTTATGAGAAAAACTCCTGAAATCCTGGAATCAATTAATTTTCTGGAAATCTTAAATCCGATCCTGAATAACTTACAGCGAACTTCATGATGCTGAATGAGATTTGAGAAAATTAAAAATTTCCGTTGGGGCGAACAAAAACTATCAACTTAAATAAAACCACTTCAGGTCAGAGTTTCAGAGTGACGCCACGAGAACAAAGGCTTGGGAACGTTTGGGAGCTGTGTAACCACAGCCGGGTGTATTTATACCCCTCTCAGCTCAATATTCTCAAGTCCAGTGAGCCAGGTTCAAAAGATAAGATATTTAGGAGAGGAGAAGCCCGTTAATTACGTTATTATTATAAAACTAGTGGTTTGGTTTGGTTTGGTTCGAAAGAAAAAAAAAGATCCACGAGGAATTGGGATTGGGA